>CALSCR010000471.1:0-10355 GCA_943704495.1 Pigoraptor chileana
ATGGAATCTTCCAGCATCCTGCCTCAAAAGTAAGAGAGAGAGAGAGAGAGAGAGAGAGAGAGAGAGAGAGAGAGAGAGAGAGAGAGAGAGAGAAAGTCAGAATTGTGATGTGAAAGCAGATGCAATTGCCCACTATTGACAGGTACTAACACACCAGGCAGATTTGAAATTGATTGCAACGAACCATACATGTGAGCACATGCACCACGCAATATCACACACAGCAGATGAGCAGGGGCAATGTAACTGGATGCGGATAGGCACACAACCACACACATTGGAGGTGCACAGGGCGGCCTCGGCGCGTCGTCGCAGCTCGCGTATTTTGATGTCACCAATCTTGTACGCGCACGCCTGTCCCGGCCATGCAATGTAGCTGTGAGCGTCGACACAATTTAGTATGCGTACAGCGTGAGTTGGTAAGAGCTTATATTATTACGAGCAAAATCACACGACGACCAAGTGAAATGAGGTACCACAACAAGCAAAACGAGACGATTTAAAATCAGCGACAATTGTGGCACACACACACACACACACATCGCGAGAGAGAGATGTAGGATTCAAGTCAGTGTCTTAAACGCTGTGCCCATGGACCCACAATATCGAGAGAGAAAGTGTGTGCGTGTGTATGTGAATGCGGGCGCATTTCCTCACCGGTCAATCTCCATGGTGGCTTCGTGCAAGCCCATCGAAGCATTGCGGGAGAGGAGTTGGATTGCCCTGCCGCGGTCCCACCCGAGCGCATGCATGCCCGTGTCCACAACGAGCCTACAACACACACAGCGCCGGAGCACACGGCACGCGAAATCAATGCGAGCACACGACACGTGCAACACACAAAAAAGTCAATCCTTACATTTGCATCGCAACATTTCGAATCCCCACTTACATTAACACAATACTCAACAGCTCACACATGCACGCACAGACACACACAGACACACAGACACACAAGACACACAAGACACACACCTTGTCGCCCGCAGCATGGCGTAGCACAGGCGTCCGAATCGAGCGTAAGGGTCGGTGTAGAGGCCCATTTCAATTCCCAAATATTCCGAGTAAAGACCTGCACAATCAACGCACAGATCAACGGCGATGGATGAGAGCCCCATCCACACTTGTCTTCGCGCATTTGCATGCAGCACACCAAGTCTACCCCATCCAACCACCCAACCTTCACACCATCACCACCACGACGGACGCAGTAGAGTAGCACCCACCCCATCCCTCGATGTATCCGGTGTTCATAGGGAACTTTCCCGGTGCCTCGTGATACCGCCTGCAGATTGGACATGTCATTATGTAGTCACAATTGCAGAAGTGTGTCGTGCACACTCCTAACTCCGTATGTGAGGCACACGCAACATACACATACAAGCCCGCACGCACACACACACACACACACACACACATCCAAGCACCACACACCGCACCTGTCTTCAATCGTGGTGCGAAACGCGGGAAGACCCTCTCCTTCGAGCGCGAGTGCTCCTTGCAGGTGATGTCCTGGAATTGCCTCGTGCAGCGACAGCGCCACCATTTCATATTGAGGACAGCCGGCCAGATTGTACTGTGCGTTACAACACGCACACACATTTGTAACGCATACACACAAAAGTGTGGGATTCCCGATATTAGTCAAACGCAACAGCGCAAAAAGACAGAAAGAGGCTAGACAACCTTGCTCGCACACAAAAATGCAGCAACCGTCAGCAAGGCGAATGCACACACAGAGGGAGACAAAAAGTTGAGATGGATCGTACAGCACACATGACAACGCACCGAGTTGACGTAGAAGACGCCGGGACGGCTGCCGTCCGCAGAGCCGCTGAGATAGTATGCAGCGGGCGCGCCCATCGCCTGGTGCTCCGGCATTGACTGTATCTTGTAGCTTGCCCTTCACGCACGAAACAAACAAAAGCAACAGTAACAACAACAACAACAACAACAACATAAACATAAACAAATGAATGGCCACATAATGGGTGGTTTCAAATGGTTAGACAGCTTCCTGTCGTCTGTCTTGATCGAACGAAGAGGCACACCCACAGACACACAGACACGCACGCACCTCGGCAATCGCCCAAAGAACGCGGGCAGCAGCGGTTCTATTTTCTCGCGGCACATTCGGTCGTATCCCTCGATGAGGTCTGCACCGTTCACGTAAAAGTGGCTTGGATCGGCCTGGAGGTGCTTTGTAAACGCTGCCAGCCGCGTATCTGCATCACCGCCACTCCCATCATCTCCCGCGAAGCCAACCTCGTCCATGATCGCCTCCATTTCCCGCTTGATGGACGCCACTGTTTCGACGCCCACCGCGTGAATAGCCTGTGCACTCATCGCCGTCGTCGTGTGGAAGCGCAGGCACGCGGCGTAGTGGTCGGCGCCGTCGGGAAGCGCAATGCACGCGATAGTTTCGCGGGCTAAACATTGTAAAATATGGGACATATTTGAGACGCATAAACCACGGCAAGAATAGGAAACGTATGCGTTTTGCAGAGAGATCATCCACTCAA
Organism: Pigoraptor chileana; assembly: GCA_943704495.1. Classification (NCBI taxonomy): domain Eukaryota; class Filasterea; order Ministeriida; family Capsasporidae; genus Pigoraptor; species Pigoraptor chileana. Next base: position 2,523 of record CALSCR010000471.1, read on the forward strand.
AATCCCCCCCTACATACATAGCGCCCATTCACACAGCATCAAAGTGCATTTTCGAAAGCGAGCGACACACATTCCCCACCGTTGGGATAGTACGTGTTGGCGACGTAATTGCGCAGTTTTTTGAACGCCGGCTGCACCGATTCTGCGATAGCTGCCTCTGCCTCACGCTGCAGCTGCATGCGAACCTACGTGTGTGTGTGTGTGTGTGTGTGACCGTGTGTGTGTGAGTGTGTGTGAGCGTGTGTGTAAATTAATGCTGCAAAAAGGGACAAGGCAAGCACTCTCACCTGACCCTCTATCGACTCAGGGAGTTTCCGGAAACACTCGAAAAAGACAGTTTCACGTGGAGGCTTGTCAGCGTGAACCGAAATGGACGCCTGCAAAGCACATGATCATCCAACGAGATGTTGTTGAGTGAGACGATCCTTGAATGCTTGTGGTCACAATCATTCCAGCGCTGTTTTTTGGTGTGTTGATCTGCTATTGACGACTGCGCACTCACTTCGACGTTTTTCAGGGCTGCCTTCGGGGTTGTGCGTCCTTCTTCAATTCCCTTGTCCAATAGCTGGATGATTTGGTCCACTTGCCGAGGAAATGCGCGGAGCCTAACGACGCAGGTGCAAAGCAGAGTGGTCGGCGGTATAATCAGCATCACAAAGACACCGCGCAGCAAGCAGTCAAGTTCTTATAATGAACAAACGGCACAAACCACCCGACTGATACACACCTCGAAATGCAAGCGCGCAACTGCGCCTCTGTTTCCAGACGCATCCACCCGACGAGCTGCGGCAGGTCTATGTGGGGACCCTCGAGAAAGTTGATGGGGGTCAAGTATGGCTTGAAGCGCAGACCGCGCAGGTATGTCTCGTGTTGATCAACAAACAGCGAGAGATTCAAGCGGTCATCCGCAGAGAGTTTCGCCGGATCAAACTCGCGCGCTCGTGAAAGCATGTTGTTGGAGTGTTGCTCCCGCCGCACAAAGCTGCAAACGTTTGCAGTAACGCGGATGTAAGAAGACCGCGCACCACAAAAGCGTTCGAAAACAAACATTCGAACAACACAATGAAAAAATGAGAGACACCACCTTTCAAGGCTGCGGTCGTCGAGCTTGTCGTCATTAGCATGCGTTCCGTAGACGAATGTCTCGAATTCTGGCGAGTCGTCCAGCCGCCATCTCCAATCGACTTCAAACAGGGAGAATAGCCGCGCGTGCAATGAATCATCAGCCGCCATGTCTACAGCAGTGAATGACGACAGTATATTTGTGGGGTCAAATTTTTTTGTAGATATGAAGCTGTGAAGAGAATACGATAGCCACTTTCAGCTATATGGTTTGGATTCATCCCTCATACAATATTGAATGTGGGTAATCGGCCTCTCCCGGCGTGAAGATGAACCTGCGTAACAGCGGCATAGCCATTGTTGCGAGGTCTCGGCGGATTGGACAGTCATAATCACGTGATCATATGAAATCCCTTAGCAACGGCCAGTATACGGGAAATTTAAATTGAGCTGCGTGAATATTTGCGGGGAAAAACGGCACATTTTCAATGTATTCGGAGGAGCAGAGTCCGCACTCTGACAATCATCATAGTATCCGCATTTCGACATAACTGTTACACTGGTAAAGAATCGGCGCGTTTAATACGCAAACCGTCAGAAAGAAAGTCAAACGAGTCGCATTTATGAGAAGCGCTAATGTGTTGAACGCCATTCGTGCAGTCGATTGTCACTGAGGCGCATCTCGAGGCAAACGTTGTTGGAGAATACGTTCATATGCGTCGGGGCATGTCCGACAACTGACCCATTGGATGTGCGCATCCTGGGGAAATCACCCGCGCGCGTGCGCTCACTTGGCGTGATTGCAAGAGGATCGCCGGAGAATGGCGTCGGCGTCGCCGTCGGTAAGTTGTCTTTTGTGGCCAGATTAAGCTTTAGTATTCTACCCCATTGAGAAAACCCAGTTCTCACCACATACACGTACATAATCTATCCCGCAACTCTATGCAGCCGCCGTGCTCGGTGTGCCGCCGACCAGCCGTCTATTCGGCAGTATATCAAGGACGAGAGGACTATTTCTGCTCTGAAGAGTGCTACAAGCGTTTATATACGTACTTGATGCAGCAGGCCCAACAGGCAGAGGAGCAGCTGGGTCTGTCGGGGCACTCGCACCAATTGTCCAACGCTTCGATAGGCCCTCAGTCGCAATCATACGCTTCGCAATATGCCCAGGATGCCACGGTGGCATCTGCTCAGTCCTATGCGCCGGCTGCCTCATCCTACGAGCAGTCGCAGCAACAATCGCAACAACAGCCTACTGCTAGTAATGGGGCGTATACGAACAATGGGTATACCATTTCGACAAAATCGTTTCCGCGAACGACAAACTCAATGCCACGGCTACCGCAAGAGAAGCCCATACCACCCCGGCAGCAAGCGCAAACATACGCTTCTTCGGGAAACGTCAGTGGAGGCGGTCCGTTTGTCGGTGGAGGCGATCCGTTTGCGGGTGTCTCGATTCCCGCACGCACGCAGTCCCTGGCGCAGGGCATTGCGCAGTCGGACTCGTTTGCCGAGTCGACACAAACATCAGAGTCCAGACACCATTCAATATCAAACGGGTCAACAAGCGACATTGCGCCATTTTCTCCCGATATGACTTCTGGAACAACGGCGCAGGCATTCCCGGACCAGGGTTTGCCGGGCGATGCTCGGCCATCGTATCTCATGGATCCCGATGCAGATCCATTTGCCGACGCCCTCGATGATTATGCGCGACAACCGGCACAGTCGAATTTGCCACCAGCGTCAGATGTGCATGTGGAGCATTCTTTGCCGCCGCAGACAGTTCAAACGACGCCGTCCACGGCAATGCCGCAGCAGCAGGCAATTCCAGAGGACAAGGCAACACAGCAAGTGCCTGCCGCCTCCGAAAATGTGCCGTCTCGCATGGCATCCATCGGGGCTTTGGCGCAGACAGGACTGCCTTCTCTTTCATCTCCAAAGGCATCGGCGGCGCCATCTCCAAAGGCATCAGCCGCGCCCTCTCCAAAGGCATCGGCGGCGCCCACTCCAAAGCAGACCCCTCCCGCGTCTGTTGGATCTTCCCCGAAAGCAATCGCGGCCCAACCTGAAGCAACCGAGCCCACACACACGCCACTTGACCAGGCATCTTCCAAGTCAACGTCAGTGTCGTCGACATCGGCTGCATCTTCGTTAACCTCCGTGCACGCTTCATCAGAAGTGTCCGTGCACGCTCCATCAGAAGTGTCCGTGCATGCTCCATTACAAGTGTCCACAGTCGCGTCGCCGAAACCAGCTGTCAAGGTGGCGACAGTAACAGCACCAGCGCCCGCCAAAAAGACCAGCACAGCGACGTCATCAGTGGTGAAACCCGCGCAAAAATTGAGCACGGCTGGCAATCAACCGCCCAAAAAGAAGGAGTCGTCCGCCGCACCACCAAAGGCGAAGACAGAGGAAAAGGCTGTGCGCACAGCAGTAGGCGCATCTAAGGCGCCGCCGAATGCTCGATCGACGTCAACAGGGACCGCCCCATCTGCTGTAGCAGTACCACCGGCCACAGTAACAGCCGCAGTGCCCACAACAACATCAACAAAGAAGAGCTCGCAGAAACCGCCGGCTGTGCCTCCGCCGAAGAACGGGGCACAGGCGCAGTTACAGCAGGTCTTGGCGCAGAAGGCACAGCGCCCGCCCTCTCCCCCGTGGGCAGGACCCCCCGCGCACCAGCAGTCGGCGGCGGCCCCGACGGAGGTGCACTCTGGACACGGGGCGGCAGCCACTGCGGCGGCAAGTGTGCATTCGAGCCAACAGCCCACGCATCATCACCTCGTCTCTAATGCCTCTGCCGCTACTGCTGCAACTGCTGCAACTGCTGCCACTTCTGCAGTCGTTGGGGACCTTCCTGCAAAAGAGAACCTGTTTGTGTCATCGACAGAAGAGCCGCAGTTCATTGGTGTGGTGGCAGCGGAGGCGATTGGGACATCAGCGCCGGGAAAGCGCGGGAGTGTACCGCACATTCCGTACGATCTTTCGGTGGGTCTTGCACAAACTCTATAATACTTTCCTATTCATCTTGTCATTCATTCATCACCTCCCTTAGTTTCTCTCTTATTATTGCGTCCTCTGAGTTTGGCGAGAGACACACAACCGAATTATTTGCGGTATTTCGTCTCTCACTGCCACTAGGTCATCTGCTCGTCTTCATTTGGACAACTGTTGGCTTTGTGTACGTATGTGGGTACAGTCAGATCCCACAAGAGCACAAAACGCTGAACGCTTTCTTTCAATATCCCCACACGCGCAGTGGCGAGAGACGCCCGTATCGCCCCTCGAGGTCGAAATGCTTGCACACGGGTCCAACATGCAGGGACTCTTTTCCGCGTGCAAGACAGGAAATATGCAGGTTGTCATGCGAATGACCGCTGTGCCCAACATGGACCTCAATGCATTTGACGGCGACGGCCGCTCGTGCCTCATGCTCGCTTCAATGGGCGGCCATGCCGAGTGTGCAGAGGCGCTTGTGCTTGCTGGTGCGCTCACGGAACTGTGCGACAAGAACGGACGGACGGCGCTCCACTGGGGAGCCCATTATGGACAAAAGCGCTCGGTGACGACGCTGACTCGCCTCGGCGCACTTGTTGGCGCTGAGGACGCGCAAGGAAAATCGCCGCTTCATTTTGCAGTTGATGCGCCGGACAGCACGGATGCCATTGTGGAATTGCTTGCAGCAAACGCGCGGATTGACGTGCAGGACGACGAGGGAATGACGGCACTTATGTGGGCAGCATACCGCGGCCACGATGCGCACGCCACCGTCTTGCTTCAGAGGGGGTCCGACGCGCTCATCCGGGATGTGGAAGGCAAAGCGGCGCTTCATTGGACGGCCGCCAACGCCAACGCAAGGTGCGCCCGCGTGATTGCCGAGCATTCGCGAGCGTCCCTCGAAGCGACGGACAAGGCGAAGCGCACGCCCTTGCACCTCGCTGCGGGTGAGGGAAACGCCGCCGTCACGGACGCCCTGCTGAACATGGGCGCAAGCACCGTTGCCAAGGATGAGCTGCAGAGGACGCCGCTGCATTGGGCGACGGTGTGCGGGCGCCTGCAGTGCATCCACTTGCTGGTTGCGTCGAAAAACCGCGGTGGAATCGACGTGGCCGATGAGCACGGAGCAAATCCACTTCACTACGCGGCACAGCAGAACCACGTCGAATGCGCAAAGGCACTGATCCGGGCCGGCGCGAATGTCGAGTGCGAGGATGCCACGGGCCGTGTCCCGCTCATGTGGGCGGCGACGCTGGGGCATGGCAGTGTGATGACGCTCCTGCTGGACTCTGGTGCGAAGATCGGGCGAAAGGAGCGCCAGGGACTGACGGCGCTTCACTGCGCGGCACATGCCGGCGTGGCACCGTCTCTGCGACTTCTCGTCGGCAAAGAGGCGGATGTCGAGGCGAGGGACAACAAGGGACACACGGCGATGTTTCAGGCAGCGCATAACGGGCATATCGATTGTGTCTCCACACTGATTGATTGCAAGGCAAAAGTGGACGCCGTTGACCCCGATGGTCGCACGCCGCTGCACTGGGCGGCGTCGGCTGGTCATGCTGGCGTCGTGCGCGTGCTCATCCGGGGGGGCGCCAACATGGACCTTGCCGACAAGAAGGGAGGAACGGCACTGCACGAAGCGTGCTTCCACGGCAAGGAAGCGGTTGTGAGGGAGCTACTCAGTTTGGGCGCATCTTGCAACGCCATTGACGCGACGGGGTTTACTGCTCTGCACTGGGCGGTTGTTGACGGGCACACTGCAATTGCGAAGCTGCTTGCCGAGGCAGGGGCTGCGATGAGTCCGCGCGACCGATCTCCGAACGGACTCACGCCGCTCGATTTTGCGCTGACAAAAGGGCATACTCCTTGCGCGACGTTCTTGCGCACAAGGGGAGCGCTGACATCAGCGGAGCTCATCGAGTCTGTCGCCAAGCTGTTCCAGGCCGTGTACCGACGCCGGTTGGCGCGGCGGAAGGTGGTGTTGAAGCGACAGCGCAGCGCAACTGTGATTCAGGCCCACTGGAAGGGGTACAAGGCACGTGCCCTGTTGCGGCGCCGTAAGGATATGAAGCAGAGGCTGCTCGAGTCCAAGCGGCGAAAGGCTGCAGTTGTCATTCAACGACAGTGGCGGTCGTTTTTGCGCGAGCGATTCAAGCAAGAGGTTGCCGAGTTTGCGGAAATGGAAAGGCTGATGATGGGGAAGATTGCGTTGAGGAACGAGGAGCGTTCGCAGTTGATCCGCCTCCACGAGCAGGAGGTTGAGGAGCTGAGGCTGCGGCGGCAGATTGTAGAGGCCGAGAAGAAGAAGTTGGAGCTCGCTCTAGAGGAACAGAGGGCAAAGGAGAGGGACGCTGCCGAGAAGGAACTGCGTGGGATGCGCCGGGAACAACTCAAGTCGATGCGCTCACAGACCATGCCGACGACGCCGCAGTCACCCGCCGTGCGTTTGTCGCTCCGAAAAGCGTCAAATCCGGTTTTCCTGCAGCAGCTTCCCCCGCCGCCGCAGCAAGAACAACAACCGCAACAACAGCACCAACCGCAACAGCCGCAACGGTATGCGCCAGTCCCTCCAACACCCGGCACACAAGTGCAGCAGGGATTCAAGGAGACGCTCGTCGCGCAGTCTTTCGGCGTGTCCGTTCAGACGTATGCGTCGTTTGGACACCCTCCACCGCCCCATCCTGCACAGACGCAACAGCGACGCCCACGCAGCGCTGGAGGCGACACGTGGAACCACGACACGCGCACGCGCAGGGAAGGCGAAAACGTGTCGGAATCATTGCCCGGTGGGCGATCAGCACTCGTATCGCGGACAATGGGGACTCGCAAGTCGTTGGATGCGACGATGCTTCGCACCTTCCGTGAGGCCGTTGCCACTGCGGATGCGAACAAGAGCCGCGAACTGGAGGACAAGCTCGTGGAGAAGAACAGGGAACTGCGGCGCCTGAAGGAGGAGAACAAGCTGCTGACGACAATACAGAAGCGACAGGAGAGGGCGCTGCTCATGCTAGAGAGGAAGACAGGCAGCGTGCTTGACTCGATCGGCACGCGATCGGCGGGTAAGGTCGTCGCAATGTCCCCCGAAGACTTGCGCTCGGCGTCGGCGTCGGGGCACGTGACCGGCCGGCGGTCGACGTCGTCGGGTACTGTGCATGTTGTGCAGTGCGAGATGGACGCTCAGGAGCGACGTCTGCTCAACGACGCGCGGCAGATCCAGACTACGACGATACGCCAGCAGGAGAGCCTGCTGAAGTCGCAGCAGAAGCAACTGCTGCTGTTCAAGGACAAGTATGAGCGACTCCGAGGGGAGCTTGAAACGGCGAAGAAGACGGGCGTGCCCCGTGCTGGAGGCATATCTTCGACTTCTGGACAGGTAAGCGTTTGTTGCCGTTTACTCTTGTGGAATTGTTTCCTTTTTAACTTCTTAATCTTTTTTTTTGTTTGGTTGCGTTGGGCTGTTATCAAGTCCTTGCACATACTCTAAGATGCACGTTGTTTGTTGTTGTCGTTCTTCTGTGTGCAGGCGGGCGCTCAAGGTGCCAGTGGTGGCGAGGGCAATGCGGAAGAGTTTAGGCGTCAGATAAAGCAGGCCTTGGACGAGGTCATTCGCCTCCGCACGCAAACAGAGAGCCTCCACCAGATTGCAAAGGTAAGGGAGTTTGCTTTTGTGCAATACGAGACTTATTCTCAACGCGCGTTCTGCTGAGCCTCAATCTGCCACCGCATCACCCTTGTCACACACACACAACAACAGCAAAAGCAACCCCCCCC
>CALSCR010000474.1:0-26865 GCA_943704495.1 Pigoraptor chileana
CTCTCTCTCTCTCTCTCTCTCTCTCTCTCTCTCTCTCTCTCTCTCTCTCTCTCTCTCTCTCTCTCTCTCTCTCAATCAATCAAGCACTCACTCACGCTCTCGGCGTCGATGTATGTTTTTTAGGAATGGCGCCCCCAAGACGCCTTGATGAGAATCCTGAATCTTCGTTGGTCTCCCATTCTGTATTGCCCCGTGTCCACTTTTTTCGCCCCTCTTTTATTGTCGCTCAGCTGCGTCGTCGTCTGTGTTTTTGCGTTCGCTTTTGGCGTTTTCTTTTGTCTGTTGACTATGCAGGGCATCTGGCTCTGATTCCCATTTTAGGTATTGATCGCATGTCGTGTGCGCGTGCGCGTGCGTGTGCGTATGTTCATGTTGTGGCGCAAATGTGTACAGTGCTGTTGCGTAGCGTGCGTGTGCGGTGTTGTGATGTTTTGTTCCTCTTTGTCTCAATGCATTTTCAAGCTTGTGATGAATGCCTCTTTCGTTCTCGCAGTCCGCAGTGCATGGGGATGAGTCTTGTTATGTCCGTCTTAACCTTGTCACAACGAGGTGATTTTCTTTTTGCCTGCATATAATCTCGCGTTCGTTCTCTATCTCTTCTTTTCAGTGACCATGGGCACAGCGCCCAAGACACTGTCTTTTTCTTCGTTTCGCCTGTTTCTTGTGTGTTTCGGCGAATGTGGGCTTAATTCTTGAGCACCTATAATAATGTCAGTTAGCTGATCCACTTGACGGCCGGCGAACCCCTAGCCGGTGTGATCAGGACGGGCAAAAATACACACCAACCCTTTTGAAATCCGTTCCACCAGAACCACACATTCAAATAGAATTAAGATTTGTCTTCGTCTCTTCAGCGACCTGTGCCAACGCTTGCCTTTGATAGAGCGGTTTACATAATCTCGTAAACCACACTGAGCTGTAAAACCATCGTCGGATCGGTACGAGAGTCAGGAGTTCTACATGGCCGCTGCACGTCCACTTTAAGACACAAAACACACACACAAAACAGATGGGGGACAATGTTTTGTTGGCTGCCGATGACCCGCGAGTAACGCTCCACATGGACGCTGCGATGCGCATGGTAAATAAGTGTGTTGGGTTCTTTGCATTGCTGTGCATACAAAAAGCCAGTGTGAGGCGTTTGAATTTGAATTCCTACGCATGCGTTGTTAGATATTATACGGCGGACTTCCGTGTCGGTGATCATATCATAAAGAACGTTTTGTGTGGATGTGCTGCCTTGTGTGTGCAACTTGAATGCATTCCTCTGCAGGCGGAAGAGGCGCTTGCTGTCGGAGAGGTGCCCGTCGGATGTGTGTTGGTCCATGGCATGGATGTACTTGGGGATTCACCGGGTGCTGTTCTGGGAACCGGACGCAACCGAACGAACGAGAAAAAAAATGTATGGTGTCGCCTACATTGGCCCGTAATTGTGTCCAATGTGTGTGGCTGTGTGTGGTAGTTTGTGGTTGTGCGTGCGTGCGTGCTTGGTTGTAGCATTTATTCTCCTTTACCACACGATCTGTTCATTTACTTTGGTGTGTTTCCCGACAACAACAGGCGATGCGTCACGCCGAGTTTGAAGCCATCGATGAAGTGCTTGCCCTATGCGCTGCCCGCCCAACCGAGTTTGATCGCAGCAGCATCTTTCCGTCGCTCGACTTGTTTGTCACCGTCGAACCGTGCATAATGTGTGCTGCGGCGCTGCGTTATATCGGTGAGAGAAACCTCGGGCAGGCTGTCGCCATAATGCACGTGTAGGACTGCTTATCTTTCTTCATGGACTGCGAATGCGGCAATGAATGTTATGTAATGTCCTGTAGACGATATCACTCAAGTCATTCTCAGCGTATGTACATTCATTGTGCGTAGGGGAGACTGGCAGGGGGGGGGGGGGTTAGCTGCATGATAGTTTCATGACTGATACTTGTGTTGCCGAACGTCAGCAGTCTAATTATATCTGACCCACTCATCTCGCACGCTGTTGTGCAGGCATCCAACGCGTGTATTTTGGATGCGGCAACGAGCGATTTGGAGGATGCGGTTCCGTTCTCTCCGTCGCCACGGATGCATGGCAAGAGTGGGTGTTGCTATGTGTTTGCTGCCGTCGTTGTGGCGGTTTCTGTCGATGGATGAGCGCGCTTTCAAACCAAATGTGTCGGGTGTCATTCCATCTCGTTGCAACTCACACTCTCATGAACCGTTCTATAGTCGTCGACTTGGCGCAGGTCCTCATTTCACATACACATACACATACACACGCACACACACACACACACATTTTCCATTGCTCACTACCATATCTCACGCATGTTTCGAATGCACCCACTCATCTGGATTTGTGAACCGTAATAATCGCCGTTGCAGCGACCCTCGGGGCCGATCGGTGCCTCCGTCGCTCTCGTGCCTCAGTGGCATTCAGAAGGAGCGAGCGATTGACCTTCTCAGGGACTTTTATCGGCACGAAAATCCAAACGGTGGGTGTCGGAAAGCTGAAACCAAGGCGACTTCAGCATCACGATGTGGGCGAGAATTACTTTGTTGTCCTAATCCTAGCTCACTTTTTATTATGTACCCGCCCCCTTCTACACTCACGCACGCACCTCTGTTTTTTTATGCTTGATCTTTTTCAGCCCCTATCGGCAAGCGAAAAGAAAAGCCCCTCACGCGCGGCTGCGCAGGCAATGCCCCATCCTAAACAATGACGTGATGGCGAAATCACCCATTGTCCTCTGTGTCCCGCGTTGAGCTACATACGTACATGCATACATATATATGCACGCATAAGTGTTAAATTGGTAAAGATTGTGGATGTGGCTATGTAAAGGCTGCTGCACAACACTTCTCTCAACATTGAGCTCATGCGCCTGGTGCTTAAGAGGGGCTTTTCTAATTCCTTCCTTCATTCTTCAACAAAATACACCGACGCGGCTCGCCTCACTCACAGATTTCATATCACACACGCGCGCACGCACGCTCGCAAAACGCACATTGTTGACCATCAAAGGTAGTCACGCATTGATGTTCAATATGATTTGTGTTAAAGGCGACTCCTCATCTCAAGGGAGCGAATCCTGTCGCACACCCTTTCTTCGAGTATAACACGCAGTCCTCCATATCTGCAGCGCAAGAGCAGACCATGGAACGAACACACCAGCCACACACACACACACACACACACACATACGCACAGACACACATACGAGTGCGCAATGGCACATCCATCTACTTTAAAGAGCGGGACGAAAGATGTCGAATTAAAACGCATTCGCAAGAAACAGCGCATATCGAGACACAATATACACTCGACATGACTGGGAAAAAAGAATCTAATGGCGCCGCGTGATTTCTCAAGCCTGCGCCTCGAGCTCAGCAGCAGCGGCGATGGCGGCGGCCTTCTTCTTCTTCTGAGCAGTTGTCTTCATGATGTCATGCTGAACGGGAAACATCGGTCCTTGCGCAGCCTTGATGCTAATGGAGAGGATGAAGCGCTCTGTTTGGCAAGAGAGAGGGAGACAGACAGAGAGAGACAGAGAGAAATAGGATTCAAGTCAGTGCCTTTGGCGCCGTGCCCATGGACTCCACAACAGAAACAGAGTGAGAGACACACACACACGAGCCGAGACAGATGCGATTACGTCAGCGTCTGATTTTGCAAAGGGACATAAATACACGCGCAGTTGGGACGTCGCTGGTACGAGAACCAAGGGGTCAACACTATTGCCCGATGGACTCCACATGAATAGAGCGAGCGTGGCATGGCTCGCTCGAATGAAGTCGCCGAGGACCATAAATGGTATTGCAAGGCATCAAAGCTGAAAGGTGACGACAGTGCATACGCAAAATGGAAATACAACTCACTGAAGCTCTTGCGAAACGAGTCGATATCAGCGAGCACTTGGTTGATGTTTGCGATGAGCTCGTCATTTGTCATGCTAAGCTGCAGGTGTTGAATTTGTATTGGGTGTGGCATGAACAAATGGGAGGAGGAGGGGAAGTGTACTTGAGTGGGGAGGTGTGAAAGCGTACATACGCTTACAATGCACGACCATCACAACCATACACACACATTCCCGCACACGCCGCGGTCACACACGCACCTTTCCTATGGAGAGCTTGGCCATTCCGGACTTATCCGTCTTGAATTGAATGCCATTTTTGAACTTCTTCACAAGAGCTCCAATCTCGTGGCTGACGGTGCCTGCATTATCCACATGGCATTTGGTTTTTTTGTTGTTGCACAGTAATTGCATAAGTATGTTGCTACTGCTGCTACTTATACTACTATCAATGCAGCTAAAATGAAGGACAACAATAACAACGCACAATGTCCACAAAACAGGCAGCAAATACGAACCTTTCTTCTGCGTGGGCATATCCTCCCTGAGGATGCTCGCAATCTGCTTCAGCTGGGGAAGCATGTCGGGAACCGTCAGGAATTTGTCATACTCGGGCTTCTTGTCCTCGGCGATCTGCATCCGTCAATAGAGGTGGGAGTGCGTAGATTATTAGTAACGGCGACAGCACATGTGCGTCACTTGTGTGTGCGATTTTAAACGCAAAAATGATCCACAGTTTATTTCCAGGAATTTTATGCGCATGACCTACCTGTGTAATCAAATCTTGTCCTCCAACAAAGTCGGCGCCGGCCTCTCGCGCCTCCAAAGCAGCTGGACCCTGCGGGCATCCATGACAGGCACACAATGTGCACGAAATATCGTTACTATCAAACAACGGGCTGGTCTTAGTGGTGGTAAACTCCACGATATGGTGCACCGATGTGCCGTCTGCACTCATAGTAAACAGACTAGGCACATACCACGAGCATAAGGTCCGCAAAGCATACACCACACTCATAGATGCAGAGAAGCATCCACAAGGTAAATAGTCCATGTCTAAAGACTTGCCTCTGCAAAGACGCAAATGGTTGCCAGTTTGCGCGACTGGAACGGAAGCGTGGAGAGAATGTTGAAGGGATCCCGCTTTTTCTCCTTCTTTTTGGTATTCTCGTAATCCACCATATCCAGACGAACCCACAGCTCCACATTCTGTTTCTCAGGCGAGTCGTAAACGCACGCATATGCGCGGATGGCTCGCAATGCCTCGGATGATTGCAACGGTTTGGTCCACCCGAGGGGCTTCAAGAAGATCACTTCCCGCTGCCGCTGCAGTTCCTTGGGAGCATCTGTGCCATCGGCAACAGATGCGGCGGCGTCCGTTGCAAGAAGGCGGCGTGTAACTGAAAGAGGGGCGGCGGATGCGAGGTGTGCTCGTGAGATCCACGGGGATGCCAACACGACGCTCCGCCACAAGGCCGACGAGCCTGTTCGCACAATGTTCATCGCTGCGAGTGTGATATCGTTTGTTTGCAGAAATAGATTTCGGATTTCGTAGCGCCAACAACCCCTTTCGACCGCAGTAGCAGAGCAGGCGGCTGCGCACAAGTGGGGAACGATAAAGATATGATGAGCTTTGACGTTGCAAGTAATAGAAAGAATCACTGATTCTGCATACCGACAGAGCATGTGTGAATTGGGCTCACGTGCCTCTACTTATGAACTCCCATACTAACCAAATGTGCACATTGGACATACTCTAACATTTCCGTAATAAGAAGGTAAAATGGGTTGAGCGAAATCCTTGAATAAGTCGCACAATTTAACCGCAGCGCGGGAAAATCCGATGGCGGGAAATTAAATTTTTGAAAAAAAAGCTATGCTGCCCCGGATGAGCACACCATACTGAGTCCATAGTGAGCAATTTCACGAATATTCCTGGCAACACAAACAAACAGCCTTCTCAGTCGGCGCACACACACACAGACACACACACACACCCGCACATACACACAACATACACACACACACACACACACACACACACACACACACACACACACACACATGCAGCCTGCACATGCAGCAAATAAATGGAATATCCATCCATCCACTACCCAGAAATAAGCAAGAACTGCGCACAAGTGACGGCAAGCACAACAAAATGATTGGGATTGCCTTTTGCAACAGCGACAGTGCTCGCCAGAAGCACGCAGCCCGCGGGAGCGACACTCTCCGTCACACACACAGTCCCATTGCTGAGCGCAGCACCCAAATGCTCCGTACTCCCATGATGGACGCTGCCAATGCGCACAATTTTGGTGGGCAAACTGATGCAGCCATTGATTCACTGCATCTCCAACTCTGGCCGTCCACTCGGCAACCCTCCCGTTGGGCCCCCGTCGACGCTGCCTGGGGCGCAAGACCGCACGGACGGCACGTGACGCAGGGCGGCTCGCAGCACCCGACGCATCTTCCCCTCCAGCACGGGCATGTCAACCGCTTTCGCGACGTGATCGGCGCAGCAGAGGCATCAGAGGATGAAAGCGCTGGTGCGGACAAGGAGAACTGCCCTGAGGATGCATACTACCAACGATGAGCTTGCATTTCTGCGTATCGTCTTCCGCTTTTGTTTTGTCCTGTCTTTGCGTTTGTCTTTTTATTTTTGCGTTTGCGCGTGTGTGCGTGCCCTTTCTGTTTGATTTCGTCTCACGCTTCGCAACAGTACCATTGCTTCGCCATCACCGGCGCACTATCGACTCTGGTGCGCTCGAGTCCCACACTTTCGTTCCTGACACCTGTCACTGTATGTCATAGTATCACTGTCTGAACTTATTGTTTGTATATATTATCCTTCGGCAGAATATATATCATTGTTGCGAAACACGACCTGAACGCTCCCTATCCCCTAACTTCAGTGTGCGTCGCGGCCTTCAATTCATAAGCTGGTCAGGCGTCCTGCGCAATCAACCGCATCCTATGCAGAAATACGTCCCTGGGGGAACTGTCTTCATATAGAGTACTAGCAAAGCTGTCTTGCCTGGATTTAGGCCGTGACATCGTCGGGTAGCCTTTCGCGGGCCACCGCTGTGCGCAGTTGCCGCATCAGTGCTGGCATCGACTTGCCTGCATTGGCCTCGGCGTCTGTTTGCGTGTGTTTTGATTTCAAACAATGGATGAGTTGTCACATGATGTGCGAGGGTGAGCTGATAGAAAGAGAGACAATGACTCCACAACACACAAGAGAGACAGAGTGGGGGAGAGGGAGAGGGGTCCATTATGAGGCATTAATGCACATACCGGAAGCAAAGCGGTATAAGGGGGAAAACACACCTTTCAGCACGAATCCAGAGTCCTTGATGGTCTTCTGCTGGTTCTTCCTGCATAAATCACGTGCACGAAAGACGCAGAAACACCATAATGCTCAACAAATGGTCAAGAGTGGGCGCGACACACTTTACGAAAGTAATAGGAATGCGTGTGTCTGTGATTCAGCCGAGTGTCGTAGTTGTGCCAATTTGCAACTCCAAAGAATAAAATAGTTCGCATCGGTTCTTTGTATGTTCCATAAAGAACAAGCACCAATCAGACAGAAAACGTCGGCGGCACATTTTGTCCGACTGCCACGTCGAAGAACCCACCACACAATATAGATGCTGTAATAAATTCCGGCATATGCTTCACCAAAAGGTGTGGCAACCGATTTCGCCGCATTGAGCTCTTTGTTCAATTTTCCCGCCTTTAGTTGTGTCACAGCCATGCGCGTGACATTGACGGACAATGTGCAAAAGGGAAAGTTCTGTGGTCGAGTGCAGACAAAACCACAAACGCCGCAGCGAGTGGTCGGTATAAGGGGTACATATACACAGAGAAATGATATATACACACACATATACATACAGGCATACTCAGACGACACAAGCTTTCGCAATAACCGCACACACATGTACAGAATCGCACCTGCCGCTCATCCCTAGACAGCTGATATATCTTGAGCGCAACTTTTCGCGATGCCACCTCGTCAACAAAAAAGAGTAATGTAAGCAGCCCCAACATTCCCATCGCACGCAAATCGGTTGACGGGTCCTGTCCTGCAACACACGCACACGCACACAACATACAAAACATCATTGTCGCCCACGAGAGAGGAAAAGGAAATAGAGCATGAGTCTTCCAAGAGCGAGCAGTGCGAATGGTTGTGGTGAGAGCATATCTCCCTGTGAATCCATTTGACCGTTGACAGAGATATAGATGCAACACCACCAGCAGTTACCTTGGAATCCAATAATTTCCCAGTGGTTGCCATAGCGGGGGCAGTCAAAGGCGCTGCCTGTGTACACACAGCGACACACATCGATGCACATTCGTTAGGTGCGTTAAAGTCGGATATTTCGTGCATAAACGCGCACATATAAATCGCATATTCGTTGTTGGATTACGCAATTGCTACTCGGCTGTTACTGAGGGGCAAACCGCACCTGTGAGCCGCTTGTATATTGTCTGAAGCATTCTATTGTGCATCTCTGAATTGTTGTCAAACGGACCTGCAGAGAAGGAAAAACAAGACAGCGACCTTCAGTACTCACAACGCCTTTGGTATAAGCCTATCGACGCACCAATAAAGACAGAGAGAATGAAGGTCAAATGAGTGCAGTGATTGCGTGAAGGGAAACTGGATGGCGTTAGTTGCTCAGAGTCACAACTCAATTACAAGGCATGCGGCCAACTCAGGTCTGAGCCTCCGCCACCTCTTGTGCGGTGGATGGCAATGTATGTAACAGCACCACAAACAGACAAATGCACCTCCTCGAAGACTCAAAGACCCCAAAGACACACGAGTTTTCTTGTCGAAGCGGCTTTGTCTAAGTACACACATTTGCCGATAAAACACGTTTTTTGGCAGTAGAGACAAAACGTTGGACCTACATTTGGCAATGGCAAAAATGAGATCTCGGTCACTCGCAAGTGACGGTGAGAGTTTTGGGGGCCCAAGAAACGGCAGTAATCGGGCTAAAAGACCGGGCTTTGCGGGAGGAGGCACATTTTTCTGGTGGGTGCGAGTGTGTCATGTGGTGGGATGTGACGTGATGTGTGTGTGTGTGTGTGTGTGTGTGTGTGTGTGGTGTGTATGTATTGCGTTGAGAAAAGAGATCCATGGTTAAACGGTTGAGCATCCTAACACCTTCAACGGGACATGGCGGAGTGGCAGATTGAACCCTGGTGCCACGCGCACCGCCGTTCACCAACCGAGTACTCGGACATGTCCTGAGTCCGGAAATGTTCGACGGCGTCAGCAAATGAAACCAGAGCCGATTCGCCCTTGTCAACGCTTGCACCTGGTGCAATCTCCCTCTCTGCACGATTGACAATTAATTTACATGTTAAAAAACCGTGATCTAGTGCATCTCATTCGCGAAATTCCGCCGTTAGGATGGCTAATCTGACGCGTAGTTTTCAAGCCACACACATATGCCCATCATTGCTGCGATGGCACGAAAGCATACAGCAATAGTAATGAAGACAGCGATGATGACGGGCGCTACCACACAGGCATCATCGATTGCACATCAACATCACAAAAGAATGCAAACCTGGCATCAACACAACCGTACAGCAATAGAAAAAAACTGAATCCCACACTTACATACACAAGAGATCCTTCATACCATTCTGTCGTTGTTCTACGGCGGCCCATTCTTCCGCCGCGGCTGCCTTTTCCGCCTCGTAATGGCGTCGGTCTGCATCGCCCTGAGCACCTGATGCATCCATTGGAGGTGCTTCTGCCATTCTGATAGTACTGTTTTTGCAATTTTTGCAACCATCAACACAAACAGAAGATTAGAGTTCGAGCACACGAAATTCGCAGAATTGAGTGTGTTGGTTTGAAATTCGCATCGCACCCGAGTCTTTCCGTCCCCGACGGACGGTCGCCAACTGAGCGGAAGATAGTTATAACCAGTTTCAGTTTTTGAAAACTGCCGCACTTTCTGAGTTCGCGGGTCCCGTGAACAAACCATGACGTCATGGATCACTACACCGCGAGGCTATATAAACCCGTGCGACGCGAAACAACATAACCTTCAGTATTTACTCTAAGCAACACGTCAAGAAGAAAAGAAAGAAGAAATGGCACAACCAGCAGCGCGCTACCTCCTTGTGCTTGATTACGAGGCAACCTGCGAGAGAGACGACCGCTCTTTTCCCCACGAAATAATCGAATGGCCGACCGTGCTGATCGACATACACGCCGCCAACGCGTGGATACAGAACGCCCAGCGCGACGGTCGGTCGTTGCGTGCGTCGGATGTGGATGATCTCTATGATGCCTGTGTTAAGAGCTCGTTTCGGACGTTTGTGAAACCGACAAAGAATCCAACGCTTACATCTTTCTGCAATGAACTTACGGGAATAACGCAAGAGCAAGTGGACAGTGGCATCCCGCTCCCCGAGGCCATCGCAGCTTATCAGAGCTGGCTCGTCTCGAATAATCTCGCAGATGCCACCACTGGGACAGATGCAGTGCGTGTTCATGCGGACGCCGTCTTCGTGACGTGCGGCGACTGGGACTTTGGTACGTGCCTGAGCTGCGAGTGCCGCAAAAAGGGCATCCCGCTCCCCCCATGGGCCACGTCGTGGCTGAACATCAAGAAGGCCTTCCAAGCGGTGACTGGCACCCGCGCGTATGGGCTCGGGCATATGGTTGGCGCATTCGGCCTGCAGTTCAGCGGTCGCCAGCACAGCGGGATCGACGATTGTAGGAACATTGCGCGTGTTGCGCTGTGCATGCTCATGCTCAAGGGGCACCGCTTTTGACGTCCCAAAGAGCCTCGATTGGAGTATGTCCTTCTCTCCGCCGCGCTATCTTTCTGTCGGCTGGACAATGCGTCACACAAGTAGAGCTGCAGCAGAGTCGCTCCTCTTCGCACTGTCTTTCTGTTGCTGTCGTCGCGTGACATGCATCTGCCGGAAGTCCCCGCCTTACGAAAGCGACGTCTCGACTGACAGCGGAACGTTGATGCGAACAGTACATGCGACCAGCCAATTGTCACTAGTCGGCTTGAAGTGCGACCCGTCCCAACAATATTTGTTCAAGGATTGGCTTCCGCCACCCAACCAACCGACTCATCGCAGCAGCAACGCTATCGTTGGGAGCATTTGCGTGTGTTTAAGTTGTACCTTTTTTCAAGCAAAGACAAATGATCTTTTCTTAGTATACCAGTATACCATTGAGACAAGATTATAAACATAAACAGAGTGTCTTTCATTACACACGTCGGCAATTGCGGCAGCCAAAACGCTACAGCAGACCATGCACGTGAGCGCGCTCCACACGCTCTCACAGTGACGACGGACAGAATGTGTGGTCGACGTTCTTCAGTGCGTACTTGAGTCCCAGAGATGTTGCCCTCTCCTCAAGGGGCGCGACAACCGACGAATCTGCCGCGTCACCGCGCGTCGCAAAGCGAAGTTCCACATAGTCGATTCCGGCGATCTTTTGGCACGTGAATTCCGATATGGCCACATAATCACCGTCGGCATTGGTGACAATGTCGAGAATGACAGAGTGAAAGTAGAGGGGCGCCCCAAATGCGTTGCGAATAAAGACGCCAGCATCCGCCGTTATGTTGTAGAACACCTTTACGGTGAAGGGAAGTTTACCGTAGAGCACTTTAAAGTCCTCGTGGACGCCATTCTCGTTGGCAACGAAGGTCTTGTTGAAGCGCTGGCACGAATTGCCAATCTGCGCAACATCGTGGTATGCCTGCTCGTACCACAGACCGTTGAGCTTGGCGTGATCAAGATGGTCGCGCACAAACGGCGAACGAAGCGAGGCAAACGAGTCCGGACACGCCGAGGCAGTCAGCATTGACATGCACATCAAGACGACAGCGAGCGCACATCCTGCGGTCCACGCCGAGGCTCTGTGTGATGCAGCAGCCATATTCGAGAATGCTTCTGGCGTTCAACAGCGTTACATAAAAAGTATTACCGATATATTTGTGCAATGCCAAGAGTATGAATTAGAAGGATGCTTGTATGTGTATGTGCATGTGTGCATTGTGTACGTGGTGTCGGTGCGTGTTTTATTGTGTCGGCAAATGCAGTGCGTCAGTAGTTGTTCCGCTCGCACACTGTACTGACCCATTCCTTCGTCTACGCAATTGGTCTCCGCCAGAGTCCCAGGGTCACGGGTTCACGAATACACCCTTTGGGAATGAAGTGTGAGTGTGTGTGTGTGTGTGTGTGTGTGTGTGTGCGTGTATGACTGGCTTGGATGAGGTCGGAGCACCAATGTGTCACACATTGGTAAACGGTCTGCCGCTATATCATATCCGGGGTGTATATATCCTCACGTGATACACGATTCATCGCGTGATGTCACGTGCAGTTCGTTTCGAACCGGGCCGGTCCGGGCTCGGACACAACTTTATGTGTTGATCTTTGTAAAAGGAGTACCATTTGCAGGATAATCTTTTGTACGTGAGGTGTTTAGTGTTGTTTCTCTTGCATTGCTCCTCTGTGTGTGGAAGAATGGCGGACCGCAAGAGCGAGCTGGAGCGCAAGCGCAAGAAGGTTGAGGAGTTGCGAAAGGCGCGCGAGGAGAGGAGAACCGTGTTTGCAGCCGAAAAAGAGGTGCCCTTTTGCACGTCGCATCTGCTGGTAGTTAGTGGCATGTATATTATGTGCATGGGAGATTAGCGGGCAAAACGTATTTGCGATTGTGTTTGTGTGGCCGTCGGTCACTGACGACTCTGTATGAACAACCAGCGCTCACTCCCACCAACACAAAACACACACATGTAGAGCCTGATTCCAGCCAATATCCCAACGAAATCAAGCGATATTTCCGATCTTGTCTCGTCTCTCTTGGGCGAGAGCTCCGTTGGTTCGTCCGCTGTGAGTGCATCATCGCAAGCCTCACTGACTGCAGATGACAACAACGGCAGCCGAGACCACCCGGGTGCAGACGTGCAAAAGAGTGGCGCCTCGCCCAGTCCTGCGGCTGCGGCAGATGGGGCAAAGTTCGATGCGTCCTCCGATCACCATGATAACACAAAGTGAGAGAACTTGTTTTATTTTTGCATCTTTCAAGTGCTTATGCTGTGCCTACCTCCTCTATAAGAGTACGTGATTCTGGTGCATGTGAATTGTGCAGTTTCGCCGCGAGTCGAATGCAATGTTGTGTTTCTTAAAAGGGGATGTACCTTTTTTGCTTTGCAGGCGTCAGCAACACAGGGCACTTGTTCAGACAGAGGTTTTCAGCGTAAACATTGTGCCCAAGGTATGTACCTCGGTTCTCGTCACTCTTTCTACTTCCATATATACACATATATTTATGGCCACACTCCACATATATGTGGATATATATATATATGTATGTGGAATGTGGCATGGCATCCAATTCAACATATATGCATTCATTCACGATACTTTGTCCCCAGTGCTCCATCTTTCCACTGACACTGTCTCCGTATGTATGTCGACAACACACAATGCAGGAGCTTGTTACCTATAGCAAGGAGATACAGACGGAGACACAAGCACAGGAGCAAGGCATTGAGAGTGTTCGCCCAGAAAGCGTTGATGTTAAGAAGGAAGAATCGCCAAAGGCCGATAACGGTGTGCAGGCAGACGCCACATCTATACTAATCGAGGCTCTCTCCGGTAGGTCGTCGATATGGGCGGACTCATTGAGGGATGAGTTTGGTCCTCACATGTGACTAGCACGTGAACGCATGCACACGAACACGCTCACACGCACACATCATATCGCATCACATCACACACACGCGTGCACACGTTTGTGCAATACATTTGTAAATATAGGTGCTCCCTTACATTGTCACGCTTTCATGTGCGAGGGGCATCCACATACACTTACACTCTTGCGCCTACACAAACCATCATTCCAGCCGTTCACCCGTTCTCGCAATCGGCGGCGATTCAAAAGAGCGACACTTTTGCGTCATTCCTGGAGCGGACGTCACTCGTCGTTGAGCGCGCCCTTAATGAAACATATGACGTCACTGTCGATTATGCACGTGGCGACAAGGAGGACGCAGACGGGTACGACCACCACTGCTGCACTGGGCACTGCTGAGGCTGATGATTTGGGTGCTGACGGTCTCTCTCTTCGTGTAGTTGAGTCCATGGGCATGGCGCCTAAGACACTGATTTGCATCCTAGTAGAGTCCAGGGACATAGCTCAAAAAGCCACTTGCTTGGGCAACATCTTGTTGTTTCAAAAGAGCTGAAAAATGGCTACTGACGACTGAGATTTAATTGCAGGTCGATTGGGCGCGGCGACATTTCACTGCTCTGTGCTTTCTCTGATGATCGGTGGTCCAAGAGGCGATCAGCAACGTCTCTCACTTGGAGTCCAAAGGTATTGATGTTGTTGCCGATGTCGATCTTGCCGTCTTCTTCGGTGTTGGTGCCCCGTGTGCCTCCCACGTGTTTCTTTCACGGGGAGCGCTGGGTTTTGTCTCTGGTGCTTATGATCATCTGTTGTTCTGGATCATAAACCGTTGCTGTGGTGGTGGCATCTGTTTGTGGCCACATGCAGCACCCGGAGCTGCTTCTTGCAACGTACAATGCCAATCCGGACACTCCTCATGAGCCCGACGGTGTTGCGCTTATGTGGAATATGCACCTCAAGGAGCGACCCGAGTTTTATTTCACAAGTCAGGTGTGATTTTGCGTCTATGTGTCTCTGCGTGTGTGTGTGTGAATGTGTGTGTGTGTGATGCAGTCTCATTCCCTTCTGTGATGCAGTCTCATACGTTTCGTGTAATGTGCGACAAAGGCTCACATTCCTCCGCACACACCCCTTACACACGCACACACACACTTACACATCGCAACATATTCACGTCTCCGCAGTCGTCTGTGCTATCCGCATGCATGGCAGAGTTCCACCCAAGCATTGTTGTCGGCGGTACGTATTGCGGCCAGGTCGTACTGTGGGACATGCGAGCAAAGCACACGCCCGTGCAGCGGACGCCGCTCACTGCTGAGGCACACACGCACCCTGTCTACTGCGTCGAAATAGTGGGCACTCAGAATGCACACAACCTTGTCAGTGTATCCAACGACGGCCGTCTGTGCTCGTGGAGTCTGGACATGCTTGGACAGCCGCAGGTCGGTTACTTGTAGTGTCCTAGTGTTCGAACTGCGCGTCCAAGTCAGGATGTAGTGGCGATTGCTTTTGTGGTCACCGCATTCGAGGGATGTGTCTGTATGCATCCAAGTATGTGTGCATTTGTTGACTGGTGACGCTTGATTGTGTGTGAGATGCGCTTGTC
Organism: Pigoraptor chileana; assembly: GCA_943704495.1. Lineage (NCBI taxonomy): Eukaryota > Filasterea > Ministeriida > Capsasporidae > Pigoraptor > Pigoraptor chileana. The sequence goes on from CALSCR010000474.1 coordinate 15,143, forward strand.
TCTCACTCCTTCCCGCTCCAATTCGGTATTACCATCTATGTTTCATACCCTCACATACATTTTGTTTTTATGCGCTTGCATCGCACTCTATATTTTCTGCCCTTGCCTGCAACGCCTCTGCCTTTGTGGGGACAACAGGAATCCATCCATCTCCAACTGTCGGACACAAAGCCCGTGTCGGTGACTTCAATTTCATTCCCGGACGGTGAGATCAGCAATTTTGTGGCAGGTGCCGAGGACGGCAACCTCTATCACGCGTGTCGCCATGGAAAGTGAGTGCTTTGTTTTTTAACCGCTTGCAGCATTCCCAGCTATCGCGTTTCTCGCACTTGGTGCTCAATCACTCTCACTCTTCATGACTGCACTGTCCTGCGCTTTCCACACTCTCGCACACTCGTCTCTCTCTTTCTTACTTTCTCGATCATCTGTACATGGTTTTGCTTTTTTATCTTCAACCATCCGCCTGCCCACTCTCTGTGTACTGTATGCATATAAACACAAACACACACACACACACATACACATGCGCGCACGCACCATCCGGCGCACTCTCTGCACCCACTTTGATTCTTATGCTTTTTCGTATTTCTCTCCCAGTGAAGTTGACGGCCTTTGTATGTTTCAATGCTGTCATACGGGGCATCCCTTTCTCATTAATATTTTGCTTCGCATCGTCGCAATCCTTTAACAATGTCCTCTGTTTGTTTTTTCGTGTGAAGGAAATCAGGCATATTGTCCACTCTCTCGGGTCACTCGGGTCACGTAACAGCCGTGGACTTTCATCCAGCGAACGCGTCGGGTGCCGAGTTCTCGGATGTGTTTCTCTCGTCGTCTGTGGATTGGTCGGTCAAGTTGTGGGGCATGAAGGTGGGCGATGTTTGTTGTGTGTGTGGGTGTGTGTATTCCATGTTTTCAAGGGTAGGTGTGAGGGAGTGTGCGTCGGGAAGAAGAAGGGTGTGAGATGATGAAGTGCTTGTTGTAAAAAAGAACGATATGCGACAATGTTGCGTGAGTGTGGATTGGGAAGAAGGATATGGGACGCATTCGTTACTCTTTTGCCGAAATAGATTAATTAGGCAGGATCCATACATCTTCTTCCGTACATCATGGTAGTATATTGTATGGGATCTATTTGTATCGGTGCACGCGGTCGGTTCTTTTTGTTACTCCCACTGCTTCCATACTTGCGCCAACAAAAAACACGCGCGCATGTTTACATATCAGGGCACGGAAGCAATTCACACATTCGACGCATACGGCGATTATGTGTTTGATGTTCAATGGTCGCCCGTGCATCCGCTGCTATTTGCGACGGCCGACGGCCTCGGAAAGATCGATGTGTGGAACATTGGGGCGTCTGTTGAGGTGTGTGTGTGTGTCTGTGTGTGTGTGTTTGTATGTGTCTGTGTCTGTGTCTGTGTCTGTGTCTGTGCCTATGTGTCTGTGTCTGTGCCTGTGTCTGTGTCTGTGTATTGTCCGTGTGCCTTTGTCTATGTCTATGTCTGTGTCTATGTCTGTGTATGTGTCTGTGTCTATGTGTGTGTCTGTGTCTGTGTCCATGCCTGTGTCTGTGTCTGTGTCCTTGTATTGTGTGTGCCTGTGTCTGTGTATTGTCTGTGTGTCTGTGTCTGTGTATTGTGTGTGCCTGTGTCTGTGTATTGTCTGTGTGCCTGTGTCTGTGCCTGTGTCTGTGCCTATGTCTGTCTCTGTCTCTGTCTCTGTCTGTGTCTGTGTCTCTGTCTCTGTCTGTGTCTCTGTCTCTGTCTGTGTCTGTGTCTCTGTGTTGTATGCATTTGTTGGCTGCTTGTGTGTACTGTGTACATAATGCGCAGTCGATCTCGGGGTTGAGTGTGTGCAGTATGCTTTATTGAGCCGTATCGCCTTGCTTTCTGCTGTCTGTGCATTTGCGTTTTTGTTTGCATATTTGCATTTACATTATGTTTTTTTTGTTTGTGCATCATTCGCATTTTTAGCTTCCCATCATCAGCGTCCAGGTGGAGAACGGGTCGTCTCCGCTCAACAAACTGCGGTGGTCACGTGACGGCATGCGCATCTCAGTCGGTGATGCCGACGGGCGCGTCCACGTGTTTGCTCTTGGGGAGGTGAGGCTGGCCAGCAATCATCTTGTCGGGTTGCGGTTGCGTTGAATTGTATGTAAAACGAACCGACAAAAAATAGTTGTGGTCTCATATAGTGAAATGCATTTAGCCCGCACGCACCATGTGCCAGATTCCTCCCTTGTGTTTCTATGTTCTTGTCTTCGGGTTGTGAATGAAATCATGTCTCTTTTGTTGCTAATTGTCCCTTTCTCCTTGTTGGGTGGTGTGGTTGATGCAGCACGTCGCCATCCCGCGCTCAGACGACATGAACAAACTGCGTGACACCATACAGGAGATGCGGGCATCGCAAAAGCCCGCGGAGGTCACTCGTTAAGCATATGTGTCTTCTGGATTACTGTTGTGTTGCTTTTTGCGCTCTTGCGTTGCGTCGTTCGGCTGTGTGCGTTTCCCTGGCCAACAGAGTAAAAAGGGGGTTTTCTGAGCAGCCATCAATCCTTGAAAGAGTGGTGTGTGTAAGAAACCCGTGAGCTTTCCCGGTGTGTGTATCATTTGAATCTGCAAAGTTGGCCGTTTAAACGTTTCTGATGCAATAACATGCTTCACTGGCACTATCGCGGGTAATCGAGAGGATGTGTAATGTTTGTACACAGTCACCACGCGGACTCTGTCCAGACTCGTCTGCCGTAGCGAGTTCTCGCCTAATTGCAAGATCTACCACAACCCGCCAATTTATCCGGGTAACTTAGATTGGAAATGGGCCAAATGGAATCCATATTCACCCTCAGTTTCAAATTAGACGTTCCGGATCAGCCCGAGTGGGGAAACGGTGTGTCAAAATTCAGTCCACTGTTTGTGAATGTGTGTGAGTGTGTGTGTCTCTCAACCATTGTATGCTCACACACTGCTTACTTATATTCTCCCCAACTCAACGTCGCGCGCGCGAACAATACAAGCACAGGGCGTGTCTTTCTCGCGTGTTGCTTGTTTGTAGATAAGCATCCTCTTCAGACCTCCCCTGGGCGTCCAACACATTTTGTCTGCGTGTGTGAACGCGAGCCGTGTCTATTTTTCCCAATCATTGGTGGATTAATCGCCGCCAACGGAGGGGTCAAATTGTTTCCCTCGATGCAGTGCGACGTCCCTGTGCATACCGCAAGCAGCATGGTATCTCGGGCAGAATAGCCGCTCGCTGGGAGGACGGTTCCCCGTGTGGCGTGCGGAGGACACGCCGCATCCGGCCATACGTGTATTATACCTCACACGCCCGTGAAACACGATCGATCGCCCCATTTTTGCTTTGCTGGAGGAAGTGATAGGGTACGGGTGAACGGTGACGTTTTCCGCGTATGCTGTGTGGAGGGTAGCGACCGCCATCCTATTGCGCTCGCTCTATCTCAAGCGTGCGACTGCTTGTGCGCTCAAAGCCCACCACACGGAACATCGGAAATCGCCCTTCGCTCCCTATATGAGAACTCTAATGACAGTGTTGAATCTTTCTTCAGAATCTTTGAGCGTCATTGTTGTCGAAGAACTTCAAACTGTGGGGTTCATTCGCTTGGCTTCGTTCCCCTTTGTTTTGCTTTGTTGTTGCGGACCGAAAGACGAAAAGCGCAGAAGCGCGTCGAACGACCGATCGAGATGCACAGTGTGTTAAGCTCGTATTAATAACGAGCTCGCAGATTGGTTGTTTCGTTTTTCTGTGGGACCGAATCATATCGGCCCTTTGATCAAACACGACAACGACGCAGCAATGGGGCTCGACGACAAAGGAAAGACCCCGGAGAAGGACAAGGACGAGGATTTTCTGCGCACTCCAATTGTCATCAAGGAGCGATGGCGCGTGGTTTCAAGACTTGGTGGCGGCGCCTTTGGGCAGGTTTACATCGGGTGTGATCTTGCCAAAAAGGTCGACGTTGCCGTGAAGGTGGAACCGAGCATCAACAACGACAAGCAGGTGTTGCGGATGGAGGTTGCCGTGCTGAAGAAGCTCCAGGGAATGTCGCAATCGGTCTGCCGCTACTACGGGTCCGGCTCGGTCGACGGCTGCAACTTCATTGTGATGGAGTTGCTCGGGGAAAACCTCGCCGACATCCGCCGCAACCAGCCGAGCCAATGCTTCTCGATACATACGGCGGTGCTTGTTGGAATGCAGATGCTCGATGCGATTGAGTGCATCCATGAGGCGGGATACTTGCACCGCGACATTAAACCATCCAACTTTGCTGTGGGTCGCGATGGGCCCAAGCGGAGTCGCGTGTATTTGTTGGACTTTGGGCTTGCTCGGCGGCATCTTTGCGACAACGGGAAAGTTCGGTCGTGTCGGGTGACTGCCGGCTTCAGGGGCACGGCACGCTATGCTTCGATATCTGCACACAAATCGCACGATTTGGGTCGCAAGGACGATTTATGGTCGCTGTTTTATGTGATGGTTGAGCTGGCGACGGGCAAGCTCCCGTGGCGGCGCATCAAGGAGAAGGAGAAAATAGGAGAGATGAAGGAGCGAACGGAGCTCGGTACGCTGACGTCGAATCTGCCGCTCCAGTTTCTTGCGTTTGGCGACTATCTCTCACAGTTGAGCTATTCGGACAAGCCCAACTACGAAATTGTGCGGTCGCTGTTCAAGCGCATGCTCACGGCGGCTGGGCTGACGACATTGAGTCCGATGGATTGGGTACTTCCCGCAGTTGCCGCCATTCCAACCACTGCGCCCTCTGCAGACGATGTGAACAATAATAATAACAACAACAACAACAATGCTGCCCCTGGCGCGACGGCGGTCCACGCACCGGCTGCAGGTCGCGCGGGAAGCAACGCGGCCGCATCCGGGGTATCTAAAGCAGTTGCTCCGCCGGCGGCATCAACGACTGTGGCAGCCCACGGCAATTCGAATGACGCGCAAGCGAAGACCGGTGGACACCAGCCACTGCAGCGCCAGGAGTCGGGCAAGGCCGCACACGCACCAGCGTCACGAAAGAGAGAGTGGGTGCCCCTGTTTGTTTGTTTGGTTTGCGTTTGTCGTTGTTTTGTTTGTTTTATGGGGGTATTAGGGTTAGGGCTCTGTCGTTATGTTGGTGCTGACTTGATGCATACATGTGTGGTTTTGGCTTCCCGTGATTTCGTGGGTGGCTTTGAAGCACAGTCCGTGTGTGTGTGTGTGTGTGTGCACGCGGTTTTTTTACCTTTGCCCATCATCATCCTTAATCCATTCCAATCCGATTTGCAACAATTTTGTAGCGTACGTTCGCCCACCGTCTCTCCTCACGGCGCGCCGGAAGCGTCGAAGACAGCGAACAACAGCGGTGCGCACTCGCACGCCCACGCCACCGCACATGCCCAAGTCCACCCCCACGCCCAGGCGACGGCGTCATCTATCCACAAGCGGGCGGGTCGCACTGTCAGCTACGATACGGGCGACATGTACAATCGGGAGCAACGGAGTTTGTTTTTGGATCGGCAGCGCTCGCTTCAGCTGAAAGTTGACACTGCGTTGCAGGCGCAGGAGGCACAGCAACTTCTTGCGGATGAAGCGCAGGCACGTCTACAGGGAATTGCGCGGGTGCAGATGCAAGCACCACCAATATCACCCCGCGAATACGTAGCATCCACGCAACACCAGCAACAACAACAACAGCAGCAGCAACTGCAGCAACAACAGCCCCTATCCCCGCGTGGTGCTGTGCCTCCGCATGCATCCGCGTATGACGATGACGCACAACGTCCAGATTCGCCGCTGAATTCAAAGCAAAGCGATAGGAAAGATTCCAATGGTGGCACGCCCGCAAAGAAAAAACGCGAGCGCTCCGGTTCCATATTTTCGGACGCCGCAGCAATGATCCGCAATTTTGTTGGCGGATCCAAGGGAAAGAAGGACGATGGTGAGGGCGGAGAAAAGAAAAAGGGCAGCGAGTCGAATCCAACGAGCCGACGGCCGAGCGCGACGGACGTCACCAAGGTGATGAACCCAACAAATGCTGCGGATGACGTTGGGCAAGATGCTCTCAAAGCAGACGAGGCGATGGTTGCCCCGCTGTCGAAGACGGCGCCCTTGCCTGCGGCGGACAAGCAGGCGACTGCAGGCGCGAGTGGGGCTGCAAATGTGGGTGCCGGAGAGAGGGCGGGAGAGAGGGTGGGTGAGGATGCCAGCACCTATGCCGTGCGCGAGGTCACGATGAAGCACCAGGCGTCCTTGGGTGAATCTGGGACGGCGGCGTCGTTTCAGCTGGGCTCATCACTCAACAACAGCGACATTCGTGGTCAGTCGCTGCATTACTCTCATGGCAACAGTGGGAGTGCGCGCACGTCCCTACATCGCATGTCAAGTGGGTCGGGGGCGAACAACAACGGAGGAGGCCCCGCCGGTTCCTCCCTCGCAAACAGCTTCAACGGAAGCAACGCCGCCGCCGGGAAACTGTCCGGATCGCCCCTGACACCGCCCCCCGTCGCTGACGATGTGGTGGGTCCCCTGGCCGCCGTGACTGGCTCGGGGGGCATGGAGGGCGTCGCCCTGCTGTCACAGGTGGAGAACGGCGCTGTCGATGTGCATGCGGCGTCGTCGTCAAGTGCAACGCCCCCGCAGCATAGCTCACCCGAACAGAATGGAAGTGACAAGAGGCAGGCGCCGTCCGGACTCCAGTCGGATTCTGCGGGTGTTATTGGTGACCGCGGCAGTTCTCCTGACGTGGGTGGAAATGTGTTGCGGAGGGCTGCGTCGCTATCGGCTGTTAATCCAAGACCGCCTCCGGTTCCGCCGCCAAACCGTCGCGCAAAGGGCAGGTGCGCAAACAGAGTCACATTCTTGGTGTTGTTTGTTTTATGTTGTTGTCGATTTGTTGTCCGGTGTGTGCCATGACGATTGTTGTGTGGTGTGCGCGTCGTTTCTGTAGTTTTTATTTGGTTGTCCCGATGAACGAATTGCATCTGACTCCAATTCTTTTGTTCTGGCAATGTGTGTATGTGTCTGTGTCTGCGTCTGTGTCTGCGTCTGTGTCTCCGTCTTTCTGTGCCCATGTCTTTGTGTCTCCTCAGGTATCGCTTGTACCACAAGAATAGCACGTGGTTCGATGGACAATCAACCGAAGTCGCATCGGAAGGCGCGCCGATCCATTCACTGCGTCGCGACACCATTGCCGAAGTGTAGCAGCACCATTTGCACGACACACACACACACACACACTTGCACAAACACAACCACGCGCGCGTATCCACGTACATATTCTAATTATACTCACTCGCATACATTGAAAATATGTCACGCATCATTCTAAAAAACGCGTGGGATCAGACGGTGGGGGGCACATAATGCGAAACAACAAGGGCGCTTTAATTTGCATCGTGTGTTGCAAATGCTCATTTGAGAGGGCAGAGTACCAAACTATTCTGTCGGCGGAGGCGTTGCCGTTCCGTCCGACGCCGAAACTTCTCCTTGCTGCGACGAGACGGAAGGCGAATTCGTCCCGTGAGACGACGACTGCACCTGGCGCCGCTTCAGAATTTGTTCGGTGACTGTCTTTGTGCATGCGCGTGCGTCCGGTATGAGAAAGCGCATGGCACCCAGCTGCTGTCCGTCGGCGTCGGCGTTGCCCGCGGCGTCGGTCTTATATGCAAACGTAATGAGATTCGGGTGCTTCTTCTTTGCCGTTATGCGAGTGATGGCTAGAATGTCTGTCGCGTCTTTCACGTAGCCCTTGGTGGAGTCTTCGGCGTGCCCGCGGAAGCGGACGAGCTTGCTTCCCGTCACGAGAAGATGGCTGCGTCAACGATGGGGAAACAACGACATACAATTTGCACACGCACGCACACACATACACACATATACACACATATATGCACACACAGAGATTGCGCGCAAGTCAGTCTCATGGACGAGTACCCCGAATTGATACGTTGCATAGCTGAGGGGATGCAAATGAACGAGTGGGTTGCCATGCGGGGACACCTCACCATTCTCAATTCCCACTCCATTCCCGCCAAACTAACCCAACGCAAGAACAAATAAACAACAAACAAAAAACACAACCCCAACCGAACAAACAACGGAAGAATGAGGAACATCCAGCCCGTGACCAACCCCCAGACAGACAAATACCACGCAAAATGAGGGCAAGCATTCACCTCGCCAACATGTATCCGGACCGCGTAATTTCGTTGCACGCATAAATCGCAATGCCACCGTTGTCAAAGGCGTAGTCCTCGAGGCCGACAAGTGGCATTGACTGGACGTCCTCCACGTCTTCGTTGGGGAGTTCGGATGGGCCCCGGCGTGCGGACTGTCCGTGTCTGCCCTCTGCGCCACAAGAAGAAAAGGAAAGGTAAAGAAAGAATAACAAGAATAAGAAGATATAAGACGACACGCATATGAGTGCATGTGTGCGTGTGTGTAGATGCTGTTATTGTTGTTGTGTGTCGTGATGTGTACATACCTTCGTCATCGTCATCGTCGCCACCAATGCTGAAAACGGGCTGACTCGATTTGTTTGCGCTTGCCTGCACATCTCGTGCGCGGTACTGTGTGGTGGACTCTAAAAGTGCGGATGTGTTTTGGTTGTGTATAGTCGACAGATGTATCAGTGGACAAATATCACCACCACTACTTCAACAACAACGAAACACAAAGACACACACTCACACACATACACTTATACATGCTCACACACTTACACTCACTCACACACACACACACACTCAAACTCACTCACACACTCACACACTCACACTCACTCACACACTCACACTTACATACACACAAGCACACAAGGCCCAAGTACACGCCCCAACCCCCACCATCAGTGCTTAGCTTCCGCAGCTTCGCGCCCAGTTCTTCCGCCATTGTTGCAGACTTTTCCTTCAAAAGTGACGAAAACATTCCCAATTTCGAGCCAAACGACGACAATCGCTCGTTCCTTTCCCCGTTCGCAGTCGGCTGTGCGGGAGGAGCAGACACTCCCTGCTGCTGTTGTTGCTGCTGTTGTTGTGGTTGTTGAAGTTGCTGTGAAGACTGTTGTGTAGACCTCTGCTGGGCTGTGGTGCCAAAGGGGGAATCTTCAATCGGTATCGGGGGTGTGCAAACTGTGCACATTGACGCATCGTGGTCCAAAATGTCGCCGAGATTGCCTTTCATGGCAGAATGGTACCCTGCATGACCAACAACGGAGCGTCACGCACACGCCAGCACATGAGCAGGCGGTAGTGTTTTGCGGCATCGGTACACAATGAGCTGCACTCTCACGCACAACCAAACAAGCGAAGTATTGAATTGTTCTGTTTCTCTCGTCTTGTTGTTTGTGGGTGCTTTTGCTTGGCAAAGTGAGACAGTGAAAAGGGCAGCGTCACTAACCAAGGACTACCCCCTACCCCTAACCTTTACCTCTCAGCCCTTCATACCTTCATATCCACCAGCGGCGATGCTAACGCACTTTGTTCTCCGCTGCAAAAAGTGCGAGACAACCATGCCCATAATTGCATCGTCGTCCTCCCGACCAGACCCAAAGAAGCAAAGATGATCCCCCGCAAACCTATCAAAGGATGCGACGGTCCGAACAAACTCTTCCGGGTCGTTCATCATCTGCAGTGAACAAATAAGGGAAAGAGTGCGGAAATAAGCATTGTTGCGGAAAACAGTGTTTTGACGTCGGAGACGATCATTGGGGAGGTGCAGGCAGTGAGAAAATGTAAAATTCACAGAAACCCCGCCGTTGAAGAAATCTCACACACTTGCACACTCGCGCCACAACAGGCACGCATACACACATACACCATATATATACACACACACATACACCATATATATACACACACACACACACAATCAATACACACACGGCATTGCACTCGTCGACAAACACGCAGAACAGAAGGCTTCTCCCACCATTCTCGCATCGAGGGATATGGAGACGGGGAATTTCCCGCCCTGCAGCTGCTCCGCTGGGCGGCAGTCAATCACGGTGTATTTGATCGTGCCTGGTCGCTTTTGCTGCGACATGTTGTGTTTTGAGGAGAAGAGGAAAAGTGTCACACACTGTTTCCGCACGCGCAGTTTGTTGTTGCTGTGCGAGTGCGTTTTGAAGGACTTAAGGCACACAAGCATCTGAGGACACAGCAGAGCTCAGGACTTCCATCAAAATAATGACGACAGCAACAACAACAACAACAACAACAACAACAACAACAACAACAACAAAACTATCAAACACTAAGAGCAACAAAGCAAAGCGACATTTTTTCACGCGTATGAAAAGGCACCTTTGGAGTGACTGTGCATTGGTGCATGAGCTCATTTGTGCTCACGAGAAGACACAGTGACGGCGGCGGAGGCGGACTGAGCACATCCGCAAAGATCGACCTGTGTGGTGGCGACCCAACAAATACAACGCGCGATGCAATGCACGCAGAACACACGGTGTGCACACGCGGGGACAAAGGTTTACGACGGAGAGGCGGGTGAGTGAGGCCATTCTTATTCAAAAGAGTGTATGCAACGGGAGAGAGGGGGGGGGGGGATGGATATGGCGTGATTTGTGTTCATCTATGGCTATACCGTGTGTTCCACGGCCTTTGGTGCGACAATGTAAAAGGACGAGTTCACAACACAAACCACAAATACAACACGCAACACGCAACACACCTGAAATAAATCATCCGCACTGAGTACGGTGTTGTCTGTGAAATGTACTTGGCAAGATCACAAAAGTCACTGACGTCCGCCGCCTCCAAATGTGTCGGCACACCAGGAAGCATCCCTGTGGTATTGTGAGACACGAGAGAGTGTGTGTGAGAGTATGTGCAAGGAAGAAGAGCAAGGGGCTTGATGTGATCAGCATTGTGGGAAAGACACACCATCCCATCACACGCGCACCAAACAGACGGCAAAAAAGCACCTCACCGCACGCAGACAACGCAACATCACATATGCTTCATTGCCCATGCGCATACAACAACAGTAACAACAACAACAACAACAGTAACAACACAAATGGACGACGACTAAGAGGACGACAGGAATGGCTTCACTGCCCTCCACCCACCCAGCAGCTCATTCCGGTCCATCACCGTCAGAATTTGATCCCTTTTGGACAACGTACAAAAAAAGTGTGTTGTTTGTTGAATATATAGAGAGATGTAGGATTCAAGTCAGTGACTTGGGCGCGCTGTGGACTCCACATGTGAAATCTAGAGAGAGAAGCAAAGCAGATCAACTTATCCATTCCCATTTTGGAGTAGCTTTGTTCAATGTGCTATTGCGTGCTTACTAGAGTGTCATGCATCCAAACTTCCTCAACAGCACCCACGTTTCACCCACAATACACGCACAATACATTCGTCAGTACTAGCCACAAGACGATACGCCACAAACCGCCGGGGGGGGGGGGGGGGGGCCTCACCGGGTTAATCTAGGTGGGTAACCCTACCTTAACCCACTCTCCCAACCCTACCCATACACACACCATCAACACACCTGAAGTTCAGCAGAATGACAAGGATGAGATAAAAGATGAGAAAATGGTCGCCCTCCAAAAAGTACCGATCCCAGATGCGCACGGCAACCTCCGATTGACACGAAGACGCAAAGAGGGTTCGAAACTGCGTTTTTTGTTTTGTTTTTGTTTGGCAGGCGATAAAACAATGTCCGACGGCAAGCGCAGTTCCGGGGAAAGGCAGGGGAGGGGG
>CALSCR010000479.1:0-17202 GCA_943704495.1 Pigoraptor chileana
TGATGATATTTCATATGTCTGTGTAACATTGCAGGTGCCACAAACACAACGCTTCTGCTCTTGCAAAACGGCGCAAAGGCAAACGCAACAAATGACCGAAATAAGACGGCTTCGATGACTGCAGCGTTTGTCGGTATGTCTCTGTAACCAATTTAGTCCACATGTGGTTATCTATTACCAACTTAGTCCGTTTGCGGCTGCTATTACCTACTCAGTCCACTCTCGGTGTCCATCACATTTATATACGACTGTAGTCCTGCGAAACCGCTGCACTGAGTGTCTTTCGGTTGTGCATAAATCGCTCAGTGGCAGTATTGACCTTTGGGGCCTCTGAGCAGTGCCATTTCCCCGCTTGTTTGGCTTGTTTTCACTCACACTTCAATCTGCATTTTTTGTTGTCTTTCGTCATCAATAATCGGCATTTGCTCACAGGTCAGCACGAGTGCGCCAGTCTCATCAACAACTTTTTTCCATTTTCGCACCTGGAATACTTCACAAAACCGCAAGGTTGGCGCTGTCGTCCGGATAGTCCAGACATATGTTGCATCTGTCATATATTTACCGCTGTAATACTGCCGACGTCGCAATCTCCGTTTAGGCATATGTGGGGCGATTGGTCTGTGGAGTCGTAGGGATTGTCGTTGTGTCTCCTAACCAGTCCGTTGCATTCCGTTTGATCATATGCACACACACACACACACACAACACACAAACACACAAACACACACGCAAACACACACACATCTATATATATATGTATATATATGAATATACGCATGCATCTCCCCGGGTAGGTCTTGAGACGGAGCCCAAATTGAAGCCGGAGATGGGGCCCATTCTTCATGGATACGTACTTCTCAACAACTTGAATCCCGCCCGGGTATGTGCTGTAAATCGTTGTCATTTTTCGTACTGCCGATGTGTGTATGCGTAGTCTCAGTAGCACAAGTGACGATCCGCTGCGTCCGTACCCGTCCCTCATCTTATATGCATGCGTGTTCGGTGTATGTTGTCTGCGTTGTGTGTACTTTCTCTGGTTTGGATTATGCGACGGCAGGTTGCCCTGTACCTCTCCGCCAATCCCGGCCTTCTCACCAAGAACACTTGGCGAGTGCTGGACATGCTGGTCGATCGCTCGCTCCTCAATGGACGCAACCAGGTGCGCGTGGCTTGTGTGCGTCGCGTTGTGCAAATTCGGTCGTTGTTGTGATGATATATGCAATGGGAATTGATTCTCTTCGTGCCTTTTTCCCATTATATAAACTCAATTTTGTATGTTTGCATGCATTCCACAGGTTATGTCGATGAAGTTGCACTATCTTACCAGGATTTTTGAAGAGTGTTTGAAGGACGGTGGTCCTGACAAGTTTGTGAAATCGTGAGTTTGCATGGTGTTAGCCCATTCGCGACTCTCTGGCTTTGCTGTGTGAAGGACTGTATGTACTACTCCTATGCAATATTTATTCTATTTTGTATTATGTACGGCAGCGAAGTCAATTCTTATTATGGCCATGTGACGTCATTCCTCCCTCTTTCATTGCAATCTTCTTATGCAGACGCCTTCTCTTCAGCAGACATCGCGCACTAACTCTCCACACATCGTTCTTCTCCTTCCCCTGTCACATTGCAGCATGCTCGCCACGGGCGACACGGATCCGTTTCCGTATGGACAGGAGGCATTCATCCGCCAGGCCATTCGCACATACAAATTCACCGAAACGGATGTATTGGAGCAGCTCGTGCGTGCCATTGCCCCTGTGCTGCCGGTGAGTTGGTTGGCTGCAGTTGGTGGTATTGCAAATGCAAACATCCCATTTATGCTTTGTTTGTGTCCTTATAATTCCCTTTGTGTGGTCGGGAGTCGACGGGCGTATGCACAAGATACACTGACTTGAATTTTATATCTGCTCTCTGTGTGTTGCCGTTATCATATGGAGGCAATTGCACATATCTGTAAGCCGTCGATTACTTAATGGTGTCCGCAATCGGTGTCCCCATGCTCTGTATTTATTTTATTTTATGTTTTTTTTTTTTTGTGTTTCCATTTGCGAATAAAAATGCAAAGGGCAACGAGCCGACGGCACTTGCCTGCCTGACGTCACAGATCAACGGCATGCGAAGTGCGGGGTCTGTGACTGCGGAGGACAAGTGTGTCGCGTGTGGTGCGACAGGAAGCAAGCTGCGCTGCTCTGCCTGCAAGTCGGTGGGTTGGCGCTCTCGTTGTGTTAGTGACGACGGTTGGGTTGGGTTCTTGTTACGCTGCTTGGTTGCAATTATGCGCAAAATGTGGGCTTCAAGTGCTACCGATTGATAGCCCGTTGACTAACTGCTTTGCTGTGCCGTGGCCGCTCAATATTGCCGCTTAATATCGCAATTTTAGCAACTCTATATTTGTGGGATACGATTTGTAATTGGCCGTTTTGCGATGTAACTTCGGTGTTGGAACGCCGATGTATCGTTGCTCACAACCCGCATGCTCACTCGCATGCCGATAACCCGCGCAGGTCGTCTACTGCTCGCGCGACTGCCAAAAGATTCACCGATTCGCCCACAAAAAGTTCTGCTTTCCCGCGGCCGTACAATCTGCCGCCCCGGATGGAACCCCAGTCCCGACTGCGGCCCCAGAAGCAGCTGTGGCCCCAGAGGCCGCCGAAGCAGCCGCTATCTCGGCGCCCCCACAGGCCGAATAAACAGCGGTGTACTTTCTGATTGGACTATTCATCGAACTGCAATTCAATTTGGGCAAGTGTGAGTCTCAGTGGGCGACCTCGCAGCGCTATGGTCCCTTCACGGCGTTTCAGTGACTGTATGACTGTCCTTCCCTGTTTTGATCGGTTTCGGAACTGGTCCATTGCGCACCGCGAATATGACATGGCCTCATCCAGCAGCTGCGGCGTCGGGTACATACAGTAGGCTCCATTGGCATAATCGACTAATAAGTAAGGGTAGACAGAAATTAATAGTCTATACAATCGCAGCGTCGGTCCTTGAATAGGACGAGGGACCAGTGACCCACTGACTGAATTGTGTGTGGCGTGGTGTTTACAATGGCATAATGCAAACGCGAATACTGCTCTCCACATCCTTTCTGCAGACAGCTGTGTTTGTTCCTGCACCCACACTCCCAGACGACAATTCTGAGACTGGCTATGTGAAAGGTCCAGTCAATTCGGCTAATGTATGTGTTTCTTTGGGGAATATCTATAGGATCTCAAGTCAGTAACTAAGGGAAAAGCATTCTAACTATATCACACAGCCGCGCGCATAGCAGGGCCGGGCGGGTGCGATAGTCCTCGAATGTCTGATGCCTTTTGGTATCATGTGTCGATGCTCTTCAGGTACTGTAACAGTGGTCATTGAGCCATTCTATGCCTTCAGCCTTAATTCCAATCACTTATCCATCCCATTCGGTCAGCAAGCATATGGAACAAGGATAGAGACACTCCATACCAAAACATCACTGATAGAGAGCTCATCGACAAGGAAAGAAAACGGGGACTGCGTCATATAACAGATGCCAGCCACTCGTTAACTAAGTATCCGCCCCCGCATACCGCAAGGAATGTACAAACACCATGTCAGAGAACGTCACTGACACGGCCTCATTACGCGTCTGGTTCCGGGCGGACATCGATGGTGAGCTGCAGCTGGGGAGAACTGGCGCCCTGCGTGGTCGCGGCGGCCTGGCACCACAGCTGCGCACTGTAGCCTTCGGTGGTGACGTCAGCGGGCAGATGCACACGGAACTCAACGACGTCAGTGCGCCCAAACGGCCCGTGCGAGATGCGCACCTGCGCCACAATGTCTGCATTTGGCTTATACGACGTCCGCCCGAAATCAAGCGATTCGTTCCAATCGACCGCGCCTTTGCCGAGGGCGACCTTCTTTGTCTTGAGTGATTTGGAGCTCCATCCACCGACCTTCACGAGTGCCTTATCTGCACACAGAGGAGAGAGATATGTGGGATTCAAGTCAGTATCTCAGGCGCTGTGCCCATGTATCCACGAGAGAGAGAGAGATATAGGATTCAAGTCAATATCTTAGGCGATGTGCCCATGGACTCCAAACACGAGAGGGAGAGGAAGAGAGATATAGATTCAAGACAGTGTCTTGGGCGCTGCGCCCATGGTCTCCACACGAGAGAGAGAGGGAGAGATGTAGGATTCAAGTCAGTGTCACAGGCGCTGTGCGCATGGACTCCACAAGAGAGAGGGCGAGAGAGAAAGAGAATTGACGCCGGTCGGGATCGAAGGTGGAATTACCATTCACACAATAGATGCACAGAAACGAGCATATACATCGGACTCGACGCCACGTACCTTTTCCCTCGGGCAAATTGCGGGCGCCGTGAATGCGGAGAACGACTCGAATGTACTTTTTGTCCTTTGCGTTGCGCATGCTCGACTGCGACACCTTTCCAATTGACCCATCGTCGTCAGTGTCTGGGGCGCGGCTTGACACGGAGCCGCCGCCCTCGCTAAGAGTGCGCGCATGCCCGCCCTGAGCATCATCGGGCTGCATGAAACAAAAAGAGACAACATACGACAGACGACAGTGGCATGGGTGGGGAGACAAGAGACACAGACGCGTGTGCGTTCCGACAAGTAAGGTTGAATGCCCAGTGAACAAAGAAAGTAAAACAGGCGACGGGAAAGCGCCGCCCAGATAACATAAGAAATCGATCATTAATCACTTGAAAGCGAAGACCCAAAGACCATAAACCACGCCAGATTCAAGGGGGTGTCTCAGTGGACTACACCACAAGCAAGCGAGGGAGGGACAGAGAGGAAAAACAAAGAAGATGCAAAGTCAATGTGTGTCCGAGGATGCACAATGCCAGACCTCACCTTAGCCGTGGTCGATGCAGATACACTGAGCGTGCGTGCCTTGGACAGCTGATCCGACTCGTCCGCTCGTTGCTTACCCTTGTCTTTGTCCTTGTCCTTGTCTCCCTTGGCCGGACTCTTTCCACCGTCGCTCTTGCCCTTCGCTTTGCCATCATTCTCGTCTGCGGCAGGGACATCGAGGCCCTTCGAGCTCCCGCGACCAACCATGGACGCAGGAAGCGTCGTCGCCCGCTTGCGCAAATCGTTTGCCCCGGAAAGAAAAGCAGTTCCACCACCGACAATACCGCCCGCAATAGTGCTCGCGCCACTTGCGAGAACATTGGCGCCCGTCGAAACAGCATTTGCGCTGCCCAAGACAACAGCCGAACCAACAGCAGCACCACCTTGTATCACGGCCGAGCTGCGTAGGATGTGGTGGAAAGGGTGCATGGGAGAGCGAGTTAATGAACAGTGTGGGGATGTGTATGCAGGCGCGGGTGCCGATAGTATAGCCCACACATGGTGCAACTTGGCAAACACAGTAAAACAGACCACAGGAAAGTTTAAGAAAGATGGGCACGAGCCTGTACACAGACACACAGACACACAGATATACACATTTACACACCGACACACCGACACACATACATATATAGACACAGTCACAGGACACAGTCGCACATTCACAACACACACATGGATACATAAATGCATGCACACACACACACACAAACAAAATAGAGTAAGACCCACCCAGTCGCCGCAACTGCCTTGACGGTGCCCGTGGCGAGTGCGACCGGTGCGTCTGCAATGCCTGTCGTTTTGCGCAGAGACGGGTCGGGAATGGCCGATCGCTCCAATTCAATTCGGCGGATATCCTCCTCGGTGGCCGCACACGACATCGTCAGCAGTGCGTCATTTGCGTCGGCCATCATAGTGATTGCGACGCAGATCTCACCGGATTCGGCGCCGTCGAGGGGAAACCACTTTGGCTCGCCCGTCAGCACCGTCGAGTCGGAGAGCGCAAGAGAGCAGCGGCCAATGCGATCGCTGCCAAGAGGGTCCTTGTCCTTCACGATGAAGAGCACGCGCTCGCGGAAGCTGTTGTGTGGAAAAATGAGAATGTGTGTGTGTGTGTGCGTGTGTGTGAATGTGTGACAACACAAAATAGCACAGCAACATATAAGCGAAACGAACCGACAAAGAACATGAAATTCGGGTAGATGACAACAGGATCAACACAATGGTAATGAAAGAGCGAGTAAGGGAGCCGGTCGATGCGCAGCACCGAGTCACGTGGTCTTCTCAAAAGCACACGCCACCACACAACAACCACAAATATCAACAGCGGGGCCAAAACAAACTCAAATGCACTGTGCACGCGCGTCGACACAGCCACGGAGACGATCCGTAGCCGGGTCCCGTCGTTCCACCCACCGGTCGATGACAGCGGCCTCAAATTCGGTGTTCCACGACGGATTCAGGGACTCCTTGACCACCGGCGTCTTGTGCACCGTCTTCCCGCCCAATTTGACCACGCAAAAAGGGTCGCTAAGGCCTGCGGGGATGGTGGGTGGGGAGCATCCGCGAGAGTGAGTGATGGGGAGTGTTGGAAGGGCAAAAAAGTAGAATCCAAGTCAATGTCTCAAAGGCTGTGGCCACAACAGCCCAACGTTGCAATCAAGCACGCGCAGCACACACACACATATACATTGTAAAGGCACACACACGCACGGATGCACGCACCGTTCTTGTCTTTCGCCTCCAAGTTACGTGCCCCAATGACTTTGCATCTGAGACTGCCTCCGTTTCCTACGTCACACAAGACAGAGCCACAGCAGTACAGTTTTGCCAATCAATCGGAGCGGGAACATGCAATTGTGAGAGCATTTTGTCAGTGGCCCAGAAGTTGGCATTGAATTTAAAGCACACAAAACAACAACAACAACAACAAGAATATAACAAACAAACAAATAAACAAACCAAAGCACAAATATTGTCACCACCGACAACTTGCACACCTGCGCCCAGTGCGGCCTTCTTCTTTGCTCCCGTGACAGTTCCCGTCATGGAGGACATGCCCGACACAAACGCACGTGCGCCGCCCACGCCAATCTTGCCGAGCTGCGAAATGCCGCTGGAGACGGCGCTTTTCTCCAAATTGTCCACCGCCTGTTCTCGCGCGACGTCTACAATGCACAATGGGATGCAATGCAGGGGCAAACAAGGGACACAAAATTCAAAGCGAGAAGGTGAAAGCGTAAGAAAAAAACACTGACACTCGCAAACAACGCAGCAGCAAAAGTGCATGTGTTCTGTGGTTGTTGCGTTGCCTAGGCATCTAAAAACAGGAAATCGACTGCATAAAGTGCGCGTATGGGAAGACAAAAGGAAAAATGGACCAAAAACAAAGGGCGGGATCGAACCGGGGCCAGCAGGGTCAGCAAGCGAATGGCACACGGGCACACACCTGACGACGAGCCCTCGTCGTATGTCACGTTGCAGGGACGGAACACAAGGGAAATGCTGACAAAACCGGAAGTTGTTATGCTGCGCCCGTATCTGTCGACCTTCAGCTTGCCCTGTCGCACTTCGTAGTCAAGGGATATCCACACGCGTTCAACAGCATAGCACTGGCGATGGCAGTATCGGGTGGGGTTGAAATTGTGCATGTGTGTGTGTGTGTGTGCGTGTATGCGTGTGGCAGTTGGACGGACATCGGTTAATCAGGTTCCACATATGAATCCTTCAAAGCCCCAAAGTGATGCACTGTCCAACACAAAATACAAGACACACACACTACATGACACACTCAATAGCATGATACATACAAGGCAAGACACACACATCACAGAGCAACAATAAAGCAAGGCCAGTGTGCAATCACGTGCGAAACTCACGCCCGGAGCAATCTCAAACGAGTTTTTGCCTTCGAGAAACGAGCGAATGTCAATGTATGCGGAACCAATCAGATCGTGGTCACTGACGTCATCAAAATCAGACACGGCGATGTTGATGCGACTGGTGCGGTAGTCGCGGAGAAGGACCTGTGGGAGGGACGCAGCCACACACGCACACGCACGCACGCACGCACAAATGCCACACACACACACAAAAAACAAAGAGAAGGAGGGCAGGTGAGTTAGAATGGTGACATCCATGAGTTCGAAGGGAAGAGGCGGATTATTGCGTGTGCATTTGTGTGTGTGCGCGCGCGCGTGTGTGTGTGTGTGTGTGTGTGTGACCTTCTGTACTTAAAACGCCTTAGGCATAAGCCCATTGACTCCAACAAGCGAGAGAGAGAGAGATGTAGGATTCAAGTCAGTGTCATAGGCGCTGTGCCCATAGACTCCACAAGAGAGAAAGAGTATATATATATATATGTGTATGTGTGTGCG
This sequence comes from Pigoraptor chileana, assembly GCA_943704495.1. NCBI lineage: Eukaryota > Filasterea > Ministeriida > Capsasporidae > Pigoraptor > Pigoraptor chileana. The sequence goes on from CALSCR010000479.1 coordinate 8,225, forward strand.
CCTAAATGCATAATGTCGGCAGCACACACCTCCTTCTGCGTGTCCCACACTGGCGCAAGTGAGTTCCGCACCGCCGCAGTCTTAATGACCTGTCGCTTCCCTCGCACATCGACGAGATTGACCACCGCAAAGGGATCGCTGAGGCCTGTGAGCACCAAAGCAGGAAATACGGTGCCACCAAAAATGCCATGTCAATGCAAGAATGGAGCAAAGGCTCGGCACAGGCATACCCAAAATGGAACCCATTGCATCCTCACACGCATGTGATGGGTGATGGGGAGGGTGTAGAAAGCGATTGTGCTCAGGGACTAGGGTTGCAAGAACAATCAAATGCGGATTGCCCTGGTGGAGTCCATCCATGGGCACAGCGCCCAGTCTGCGCACCCACCGTCGTTGTCCATCGCAAGAAGACTCTTTCCTTCGTGCACGCGGATCATCAACACACCGCCGGGGCTCGCTGGTGGGAGCATTGCAAGCAGAAGGAGGGAGAGAGAAGAGTGAAGGAGGGAGAGTCAGTACATAACAGCCACATCGACTCTCCACTCCAAAGTAACTTGGAACACAACACAGCAAAGTGTCACGAGTGGACCGAATGCGAGCGGAACGCAATATGGGAGTCCACCCACTCAGGCGCTTGAGTGCGGGCTCTGCAGGCGCACGCTCCAATTTCTCGGAAATCGCCGCATCCTTATTGACTGCACATTGCGTTATTACCATGTGTGTGTGTGTGTGTGTGTGTGTGTGTGTGTGTGTGTATGTATATTTGTATGTGTGTGCGTGTGGGCGTCAGTCAACGGTACCTCCACTCACAAATGAAACATTGTGAACAAAAATATTCACAATTGAACCCCAAAAAGTTTCATCCTCCACACATTACACATTACGGAGAACCGATGGAATTATTTACAAATCGAACGGACTTTGCTGTGGTAAAGTGACACTGCAAAACCACAATACAAATTCACTCTCAACGCACATCGCCTCCCAAAGCGGCAGCCATGCACACAGACACACGCAGACAGCCAGGATCATACAACAGACACACAGACACAGACACAGACACAGACACAAACCTTTGTCCGGGAGAGCGGGTGTCTTCATGAGTGCCTGGGACACATCCGGGAGAGTGACGTACACAAAGGAAATGCGAATGCTGCCACCCATCTTTTCCACACGCAATGTGCTGCATATGATTCCATAATGCACATTGAAATCAGCCACAACACAAACCACCATACACATGCACAAAGACACACGCATTCACATGCACACACACACACACAAACAAACTACGCAAACGACAGGATGCCCACCCTTCGTTGAACGAGCCGTCTGCAATGGATGCAACTGCAAATGTCTCAAAACCAAGCTCAACCTTCCCGAGGACAGAGCGGCGGCCGCGCACCCAAATGCCCACAGACTCGGACGCCGGGTCGCGCACGAGGAGGGCGAGTGTCTGGTCCCACTGCGGCACCGAGCCCTTGCCCATGCGCTCGGTGCGGGTTCGTCTCTTCTGTGTCGCAATGCGCACGCTGCAGTAACCATCAATCTGCACGCACAGAGGGGGCGCACAGACGCACAGACGCATAGCCGCCAAAAGTAAAACATTTGAATTGAGAGTTTGATTAGGGAGGAATGGAAGCAGGTGCTTAGAACATTGCACTATGGGCCAATATTGCTGTTGATGCACAGAGCAGCAGGGGATAGGGTTGCATCGACAATACGGGGCTCATATACGCACGGAGCGTTCGTGGTCGACAGGGGCATCAGCACGAACACCAACACACCAGCCCATTCACGTGAGCACCCAAAACAGCCGTGATTCAGCCCATTCACGTGAGCACCCAAAACAGCCGTGATTTGGAATTGCGAAAACAAACAACTGAGGCCAAACAAGCCACTGAAGCCAAACAAACCAAACAAACAACTGAAGCCACACAAACAACTAAAGCCGCACGCACCTTTCCAAGACCACCCCTGTCGATATCGAATCCGCTGCCCTCGTGCACGCGCACCAGAAGCACAGCACGTGCTGGCCTCCGATTGCTCTTCAGGGCGGCCTCGCTAGCGCCTGCTTCCTTTCCGGGGTCGGCAATGTTGACGATGATCTTTTTTGGTGCAAGCATCGCACCAGTGATGCCACCCACAACCAAACCTGGACATCGATGGAAACACGGTTTGTCCGAATAGAGTTAAGAGGATTCCCACGATACGAAACTTACCGAGACACAGGCACAATGCAATTAAACATATACTGTAAACGCACCCACATCATTAAGAGGATTCCCACGATATGAAACTTACCGAGACACAGGCACAATGCAATTAAACATATACTGTAAACGCACCCACATCATCAATGAACCAACACACACACAAACACACACACACACCGCGGATCCAGTTTGAGAGCCCCGGCAGGTCCATGATATCGACTGCCTTGAGGGGCGTAATGCCAATGTCGAATATTGGCGGCGCAAGAAAGGAGATGGCCGCCTTGGTCACGTGGGGCATGACGGACCCGAGGATGAGCTCGATGCGCATTTTCCCGCCAAATTGTATCTCCTTGACTTCAACGGGCAGACCGACCGAAATGCCGCCCCTTCCAACGACAATCGACAGGATGATCCGGCTCAGCGGAGCATTGTACACGAGGTCCACGTCAAGGATGACGCGCTGTGTGTGTGTGTGTGTGTGTATGTGTGTGTATGTGTGTGTGTGTATTGTGTGTGCGTGTTTTTGTGAATTTGTATGTGTGTGTGTGTATATATGTGTGTATGTGTGTATGAGTGTGTATTGCGTATGAGTGTACATTTGTACATTAGTGTGCGTGCAAGGGCACAGCCGTCACATTATTACTCGACAGGTGCAGATCCACAGAAAAGTCGACATAATATCCACAGTTTCCACTCGAATACACACGCCGATGCATCGGGGGGCATGCATGGCAATGATCAGTGCAACTCACGTGAGGAGGCACGCTGCTGTACCACGAAGGGTCGACGCCCGATATCGGCGCCGTTTCTCCTTTCAGCGGGTTCAGAACACGCGCGGATCGAATGTGTGGAGCCCGCTTTCCGAGAGTAAACTGCTTAATTTGTATGGAATCCTGCAGAGGGAGAGTGTGTTGTTGTTGTTGTTGTTGTTGTTGTTGTTGTTGTTGTTGTTGTTGTTGTTAGAAGCGAAGGGTGAGCATGTGATAAAGTGCAAAACTGACGTGACAATCACTAGCCATGGTGATGCGTTGGAGAGAGCTTTGGCAAGGAAAGCCATCATTGAACATTGCGAGAAGCATGCGCACAGGCACAGACACACATATGCAGGCATACATATACAAACACGCAGACAAACAAGACACAAACACACATACAGCACATACACACAGACACACACATAGACATACATACACACATAAACATACATATACACACGCGAACAAACACAGCACACACACACATACGCAGACATACAGCACATACACACAGACACACACATAGACATACATGTACACACGCAAACAAACACAGCACACACAGACACACACATAGACATACATGTACACACGCAAACAAACACAGCACACACAGACACACACATAGACATACATGTACACACGCAAACAAACACAGCACACACAGACACACACATAGACATACATGTACACACGCAAACAAACACAGCACACACAGACACACACATAGACATACACAATAGACATACATGCACACACACCCATGTATGAGCATAGCATATATACAATCAAGGGGCGACATACAGCCGGCCACCCACAATGAATCCCGGTTTGTTTTCCTTGAGCACCGGATCAAGGGCATCGGTGATCTGCTTACACAGCGATGGCTCGGCAAAGTACCACACACGGTCCAGCAAGGAGTTCAACCATTCTGTCGTCTCAAATTCCGCCATCTCAACCTGTGCGCGCGTGCGTGCGTGCGTGCGTGTGCGAGCGAGGGTGGTTGCATTGCACAGAAAACATTGGTGATGATGCTATCATGAGAGCAGAGAGTGACGACATCAATGCAACATAGAAACAATCATTTCCCGAACAGCGTCTCTCTTCACACACACAAACAGAGACAGACAGAGAGAGATGTAGGATTCAAGTCAGTGTCATAGGCGCTGTGCCCAAGAACTCCACAACAGAGAGAGAGAGAGAGAGACGGAGAGACGCACCTCCCGCTCCCTGCCAATCTTCTCCGCCTCTGTCGCCATGTCGTCCAGAAGTCGGTCCCTCCGCCGGCGCGCAAGCACAAACGCCCCGAGTGCAATCGCAGCGCCGAATGCAATGGACAGCCCAAAGTAGCCGATCACCCACGCAACAAAGACAAAGGCCGCCGATTCCAAAGCAGAGTCTAGTTTCCGGCCCTTTTGCGATGCCACGATGCGCGCGTGGGCGGTCCCTTCCTTTGTGGCGGTGACGGCGGCGACATTTTCTCCGCTATTGTTGTTGTTGTTGTTGCTGTCGCCCGCTGCCATACTTGCAAGAGCACCCGCATCCTCAGCAGTGTCTGTGGCGGAGTCCTCTTCATCCTCCTTCAGCGGCGAAAGGGGAGGCCGGACCGGTGGCGCAGCTGAAGTCGCCATGCCTTCTCAGTCACGGATGCTCACTGATGCACCACAGTGTGCGTTGAATCGAGTGTGTCCGTGCAAAAATTTGTTTTTTGTGTGTGACGAAAGCGTAGTCCCACTAACGTATTACGCACAAAAAACGTGATGCTGTGTTTGTGTTCGCATGCTCATAATTTCTGTCTTGCCGTTGAATCGGAGATATAGGTGGTATGTGGGCCTTTCTCGTTCAGATAAGCTGTGCCGGGGGAAGATGGGCGACAAGACACACTATCCCCAACTGACACACAGACACACAGACACACACACAGACACACACACACACACACACAAGTGCTATGCTGAGTGCATCTGTGCAGTGTGTTGAGGAGCGAGTTCGATTCGTGTGCGTGTTTTGGGCAACACACCAGCATAAGGTGGGCTCAGTCTGTCACCATTTTCCCCCCGCCCGTTCGATCCGATAAGTAAATTTTGTCAGCTGTCTTTTGAATTATCCGACTCTTGTTTGCGAGGCAGATGCACAACACATTAATTCACTACCGTTTAGGTATTCCGCCACATACGCCTTGTTGTGCTGCAGGACTCACAATTGCCTCTCATTCGCCTGTGGCGTTCATGTGGTCCGTTTCTCTGTCTGCATGGTCTTCAGAGTTGCAAGATTACGGCGGGTAAATATAAGACACAGAAAAAATACCTTATTTATGAGAGATTAGTATTGAGATATTCAACAAAAAGGGCACCGATCTGCTTGGCGTTATCAACGGCGGATCCGTGCATCGTGTTGTTTGTCTTTGTGATTTGGATAAACTGCCTTCGCAAGCGACGAAGTTCAGCCAGCGTCACTGCTCGCGAAAGGATAATCTGCGTCGGTGCGCATGCAAATGCAATAATCGAAAACCACGACACCGAAGACAGATTAGTGGCTGCATGGCTGCATGCACACATATAGCGCACGCAGGGCAAGCGCAAGCACACAAAGGGCACAGAGACCGATTCACACTATGCTACATCATACATCTGTCAGCTTCTCTCAGCTTCCGAGACACAACTCTCTCTCAGACACAACTCATCAGCAGACACAACTCTCTCCGCAAAGCCACCTTATGCTTTGCGTCGGTCACGGCCAGTTCGCACGGTGGCTGAGCGGCGAGAACATCGTTCAGAATCGACTGGGTGATCTGATCAAGCTCATAGACAAAGTCCGACGACGACAGTGGCGGTGCGAGGGTGGCCTGGTTTGGTTTCACAGTGGGATTCACCTGTTGTATGTATGCGTGTGTTGTGTCGTGTGTTGCGCGTTGTATTTTGGGTGTTTTGTTTTGTATGTTGTGTGGTGTTGTGGGGGTACAATCAGTCGATCAGTGCGTACGCCTCAGGGAGCGACAATGGATCACCATTGTGTGTTTATACCGGCGGACCAGAGGCAATGTTGCCATTTGGTGCGATTTCAGACGAAAAGCAGATAACAGACAATTCAGGCTTTCAATTACAGTGCTCAGAGAGAGTGTGTGCAAAGAGAGAGAGTGTGTGTGCAGAAAGTGTGCGAGCAAAAAGTGTGTCTCTATCAGTGCGTAAAAATGTCTAGTCCGTGCAGAGTGTGGCTGCACTCCAGTAACAACTTACACCCCAGTAACAAACTTGCACCAGTAACAACAGAGTGTGGCTTGCATCCCCAGAACAACATGGCACATACCGCCTCCGTCACTGCCCTGGCAACGGCCTCGCAGGGGGTGACGTCATCCGGTTGCACAAAAAAGAGTGGTGAGTCCCACCGACTCCTTCCATCGGGGCACTCAAACCGCGCAATGAGCTCACGCACGTGCGCATCCGTGTAGCAGTCGCCCGCAGGTGGGCACATGTTGGGAGATGCATCACCGGATGCCCCTTCCTCCGCCACTTGACCTGCAGTGGCCGATGCCGTCCTCCGCGCACCGTTCCATGCCAAGCACTGCTCCACATTGGCCTCGCATTGGACCTGCCGTGCCGTGTGTGCATGCAGCATTTAAAAGTTGTCAATTCCTCGCTCTCTTTCTGTTCCCTCTCTGTGGAGTCCACTGAGCCTCTAACCACTGACTCGAATCCTCCATCTCTCTGTGGGATTTTCAAGTTATCGCACCCACAAATACACACCACACACACACACATACATATATATATACAGACATGGACGAACACACAGGCAGCGTCGTACCACGCAGCTGAGCGTGCGCTGTCCTTTTGCGACACAGAATAGTTCGTATCGAAACCCCTTAATGTAGTTGAGAGAGTCGGCAATCACAACGTCACTGCGCGAGATGAAGCGCTCAACAGCTGCCTTCAACGCACCACGGGCCATCTTTTCACTCGCGGATGCTGCATTGACAGACAGTGCACAGATGGAGTTGCTCAACTGACTTGTTGCCTTGCCTTGTATGATCCAAACCATGGGCACAATGCCTAAGACACTGACTCAAATCCTACATCTTTCCCCCGCTTGTGGAGTCTGTGGGCACAGCGCCAAAGACACTGACTTGAATCCTACATATCTCCCCCCCCCGCCGTCATTATTACCGCATGCGAAATACATTACATAATTGGCCACTCACTTGCGTAGGCTGTAGATCGAGTGAGAGACAGCGACTCGTCATTGATGATGTGGACAACGTGCCCTTGGCTTACTAAGTACCTACAAAGTTATGCAACAGTGTCATCACACCATGTATGCCCTCGCGTCAATCATCCACTCATCCAATTGTCAGCGAAGAAACATTAAGTGCGACAGCACAACAACATACCAACAAACCAAAAATTATATCACACTCAAAACAAACAAGTACAGGCACGTGCACGCGAAGCACTTGTACCTTTTGAGATCTTCAGCGCGACGTGACTTGCCCGAAGACGGGAAGCCACACATAACAATAAGCGGCATCTTTTCAAGATCTACACCACATGCACTGTCTCATGAAAATAGCATGCAACCGACAGAACTCACAACTTTCACTTAAGCTTAGGTGGGCATTTATAATAATCGCACATCGCATAATTGAGCCTGCGAGTCTCTGGACTATTGTGTGGTTCCACTTCGCAAATTGTCGGCTGGCACGTGTGCACAATCTCAGTCCCTCACGTGACCTTCATTTGTATGCACGTGGAAGAACTCACTAAGAACTGATCATTGCAACACTATTGTCTTTCTATGAGCAGCTCTGTCCAGGAAGTTATAAGGTCCTCAGATTGATTCCCCTTCTTATTCAGATCTGAAGTTTATATTCTCTGTTACTGTACGAACGTTGTGCACGTGCAGCATTTGAGACCCATTTTGACGACGCGGCGCATAAGGGAGTTTCGCAGCACGCACATCATCTTGCTGAGTAGGCCCGTTCCGAATGGGCGACAGGGGCGGCCCTCGCGGGCGCGGCACCTTCAGGGGACGAGGAGATGGCTTCAAGGGCAGTCGCGGGGATGATCGCGGTGGGTTTGGCGGTGGAATCGGGTCACGTGGGGGTGCGTCGTCGGCCTTTCGTGGTTCCTACCCCGGCACTCCTGCGCGTGGTGGTGGCTTTGGCAGTAACCGCGGGGGCTTTGGCAGTGACCGCGGGGGCTTTGGCAGTGACCGCGGAGGCTTTGGCAGTGACCGCGGGGGCTTTGGCAGTGACCGCGGAAACTTTGGCAGTGACCGCGGGGGCTTTCGGGGTGACTATGGAGGCAGTCGTGGAGGCAGTCGCGGTGGGTTTGGCGATCGAGGACGCTTTGACGCCGAGGGCGGTAACTTCGGTAATGGCGGCGGAGAACGTGGGCACCGTGGAGCGTGGGGTGACTCACGGGGTGGACGTGGTGGACGCGGCGGGCGTGGTGGAGAGCACTTTGGAGGGAGCTCTGAGCGTTTCGACCGCCGAGAGTATGGCGATGGGAACCAGGATGCTGAGGGACATGGCGGGGATGATCGGCAGAGGGAGCACGGAGGCCACGGAAGGTCAGACGGGGAGCGACGTGGCGGACGCGGAGGCAGTCGTGGGGGCCGCGGGTATGATGGTGGCGAGGGGTTTGAGGTGCGTTTTGTTGTGTGCGTGTGCGAAGTGGGTGGTCCCACTGCGATGGTTGGTTGCCAGTGATGTGTGTTAGTGTGAATTCATCTGTCCACCAATCGGAATCCTGTCAGTCCCGCTGCGCTGAAATCGGTGTGCTCATTGAATCTTCCACGGTATTCCAACATCTCTGTTTGTTACTTTGTGTTACTCCTCTTTTACAACAGGAGCGACGCCGTCCAGAGGTGGATGAGGCGACATTATCCTATTTTCAGCGTGTGGAGAGGTGAGACAGTGTGTCAGAGCAGATCAACACACACACACACACACACACACACACACACACACACACACACACACACACACACACACACACACACACACACA
>CALSCR010000481.1:0-33577 GCA_943704495.1 Pigoraptor chileana
ATATCGACCAAGCCCGATGTAAAAATGGCAGTGTCCGCGTCATTCTCGGTGAAGGTGATGGTGGCGCCGGCATCCACCATGACGGGCGGATCGTTCACGAGCTGAATCGCAACCGACACGGTCCTCAAAGCGCTGTCGACGAGCCCGTCATTTACGCGTACAGTGATGATTCGAGTTGTGGTCGTCGGCTCGTCCTCTAGATTCATATACTCAATTGTCCGAAGAACCGTTTGATAAACGGATGAAGCGGCCACGCCCGAGATTACTAACACACCCGTGTTCGGATCGTAAGGAGTCACAGTCAGCGACGCTGTCGTCACGGTAATATTTTCGAGGGCGTCAACGGCATTGGTCAAGATGAGAGTCATGGACGACAACGTATCTGAATCAACGTCGCCAACAAGTGCATTCGGCACGAGGACCGCAGATCCGGTGTCTTCGATGAAAGTAGCACTGGCACCAGTCCCTGCAGTGGCGCCGTTCAGATCGAGCGTTGGTGCATCATTCACGGCGGTGAACGGGATGGTAATCGTCGCCGGCAGGCCATCGAGTCCAAAGCTATCATATACCACGATTGTCACAGTCCTAGTAGCCGTCCCAGGACGATCAGTATTCTGATTTTCGTAAGTCAATGTCTGGAGAACACCAATATAGTTGGCGATGGTGTCGTCTCCGGTAAGAGACAGACGCGCCGACGTCGTTGAGGTGGTAACGAAAGTCTGTGAAATAGAGGTTCCCAAGACAACGGCGGCGAGTACTTCCTCGGCACCATCAGGCACAGGGGAGATCGTAACGTAAACCTTCGACAGGTGAGTATCATCGGAATCGCGGGCATCAAGGAGAGCAGCAATAAGCACAGCCCCATCACCTTCTGTGTAGCCGGTCGTGCTATCGATCGATGCGAAATCTCCCGTAACAGTTACGTCCGGAAGATCGTTTACGTAAACGATCGTAACAGTCGTCGACACTGTTACCGAAGAGAACGTGCCATCATACACAGTGAACGTGACCGACCTAGTGTCAGGACCTCCAGCAGGCTCATCGGCCAGATTGACATACGTCAAAGTCTTTAGAACAGTTGCGTATGCAGAAACGCTGGCGCTTCCGTCCAAAGTGAGCGTGTAGGTTGCAGAATTGTAAGAAACCGAGATGCCACCGCTTGCGACAGCATCGAGAATTTCATTGGATCCACCGTCGCGCCCAGCCAGAACGATCGTCGCATTGACCATGGGGAGACTTCCACTGTCGGCATCGGTGAGCGTAAGAGAGCTGGTTGCGAGGAGTACAGGCGTCGCAGAATCCTCCGTGAAGTCTACAGTATTGTCCGCGCTGTTTGAGCCGTCAAGACGAAGAACGGGGGTCTTGTCGTTCACAGCAACGACGGTTAAAGTGCGATCGACAGTGCCCGTTGAGTATGTCCCATCGCTAACGGCAAACGAGATAGTCCGTGAACCAATGACTGGCTCATCGACCGCATTGAAGTACTTGACCTTCCGCAGAAGACCTTGGTAAACAGAAACATCGTCATCACCAGTGATGGAAAGCGTCCTGGTACTGGTGGTATATACGACGGTGACCGTGCCGGGAACATCCCCAGCGGGGATTGAAAGCGTTTCCTGAGACGCATCAGCGGTCGCTGTCGAGATGATAACCGTCGCAGAGCTCATCTTAAACAACGGATTATAGTCTGCATCCGTAAGGATCAATGCCGAATCAATGACAACCGAGGAACTGTCTTCCGTCCACGTCACCGCACCCGCAGTAAGCGTAAGAGACGGAGAATTAATGTTAGCTACGCTCACGGTAATCGTGGTCGATGCCACATCGCTGTTCAGCAAGCCGTCACTAACAACCACTGTGACAGAACGCGTCCCGGGAACGGGGAGAGGGTTCGTGTTCCGATACGTCACCGATGCAATGATCTCTTTGTATGTCGCAACAGTTGCCGTGCCGCTAATGACCATCGTCGTCGTCGAAGTCGCAGTGCCAGTAATCGCGACCGTGAGCAACGCGTTCGTCGTCAGCGTTGTGTTGACCGCAAGAGTGTCGTCCGCGTAGGCTCCAACGCCAGACTCAGTTTTCTTATCTGCAAGAACAATGGTCACGCTCGAAAGTGTCGTATTATCTACATCCAGCAGGATAAACGTCCCGGTGTTGACGACGGCCTTAGCTGCGTCGCTCTGCTGGAAGGCAACCGAAAAAACAGTGCTAGGGTTTGACCCGGTGGTGGAAACGACGGGCTTGTCGTTCACAGCATCAACACCAATCTGGACCGTGGCGGTTGAAGTGCTGAAAGGCGCATCCGTGGCGGCGCTCGTTGTGGATGCCCCTGTCTGGCCGCTCCCTTGACCATCGGTGGCATCCCACGCCTTGATAGTAAACTGTGCAGTCCCAAAGAAGTCGAGAGTGGGCAAGAAGCGTACACGGACGGTCGACAGCACTCGGAGCAGGATGGCCGACGAGGCCGACGGGGTGCCCATTGCCGTCCAGCTTGTACCAGAGTTAATAGAATACTGCCAGGTTCCATGTGTGTTGTCAGCGGCGATGATGGCGACTCCAAAGACGGCATCCCAATCAGCATCGGTGATGACGCCGGACAGACCAGTGAGAAGCGACTGTCCAGTGTTTGCGCCAGACGTGATATCTTCGCTGATGGATGCAAGACTAACCGGTCCGGCGGTTGTGAGTACCGGCGGATCATTCACCGAATTCACCGTGGTGGTAACCGTCGCCATCGCTGTGCTAAAGGCATCTGTAATGTCCAAATATCCTGATGCGTCCACAACGCCGCTAACTGAGCCAGTAGTTTGATCCCAGGCGACGAATACGAACGTCGCTGTTCCCCAATAATTGTCAGTAGGAACGAAGCGAACTTTCGCTGCTGTCGAAGGAATCAAAAGCGCACTTGAGAGGCTCGTGCTTGATAGGATATTCGACCACGCAATGCCGTCCAGAGAGTACATCCACTGGCCGTTGCTATTGTCCACACCGACAACCGAGATGCCCTGTACCGCGCCAGCGTCAACGTCCGTAACCGTAGAAGCCAGCATGGTAGTGATATTATAGCCAGTATTTGACGCCAGAAGAATATCCTCGTCAATGGCGGGCACAGTAAATGTGGTCTGAGACAAAACCGGCGAGTCATTCACGGCAATGACGGTGATGTTGCGGGACACCAATACGCTCCGGGCACCGCTTTGGTCACGGACTTGAAGCGTAATGCGGCGCTGAGTGACAGTGTTGGGCGCCTGCGATTGCGTCACGTAGCGCACCGTCCGAAGTTGGTCAACGAAGTCAGAAGGTACAGCAAAGCCCACAATGGAAATCGACTTAGTCCCATTTGTTTCAAGAAAATCAAACGCATCGTTATCGTCGATAAACAGAAGCTCGTCAGCGCTATCAAGGGGGTTGACGATGGTGATTATGGCGGTCGACATGTAAGTGCTGTCGGTATCCGTCACCGTCAAATCCGCCCCGAAGAGATACGTAGGAATGGTGTCTTCGGTGTAGGTGAAAATATTAGCATTGACAGACACAATTGGTGCGTCATTGACCAGCTGAATAGTAATCGACGCCACCGCATACGCGCTCCAATCGAGAGCGTCAAATGCGCGAATGCGAACAGAGCGAGTTGTGGACGTCGGTTCGTCAGATGGATTGTTGTACCTCAGTGTTCGCAGCATTGTCTGGTAATCAGCGACGGTACCGTTGCCTGTGATGCGCAAAATATACGAGCTATAGGTCGATGTGAAACCAGCCGTTGTCGTAACCAACAGAATCTCGTTCGCGCCGTCAAAAGGATTTGTAATTTCCGCAGTTGCCTCGGAAATAAGTGGACCATCGATATCAGTCAAGGTAAGTGCAGCAGAGCCAACGATCGCAATGGAACCGCTTTCCTCGCGAAAGGTCGACGAAAACCCGGTGCCGCTCGTCGCCCCGTTAAGATCGAGAATGGGAGCATCATTCACGCCGTTGATATTGACGGAAGATTGCACCGAGGTGCTCGCAACAGTCCCATCGTTCACAACAAAAGTTACCGTTCGAACGCCACTCGTTGGATTGCCTGGCGATCCGAGGCTATTCCGATACCGGACAGTCTTCAAAACAGTAGCATAGGCAGCCTTCGTGGCACTTCCGGTAAGCGACAGTGTATACGTTCCCGCATTGAACGAGACCGAAATGCCACCGCTCGCAGTCGCTGTGAGAGACTCGGCTGATCCGTCAGGATGATTCGTCAAAACAACTGTCGCACTGGCCATGTTAGCGTTGTCAGAATCAATAACCGCCAGGTTGGTCGATACGATAACGACAAAGCCAGAAGCTTCCGGGTAGGAAAGCGCATAATTCGGACCCGCGACGCTGTCTAGAGTTAGCTCCGGAGGATCGTTCACGTACGAAATCGTGACCGTCGTGGAAACGCCAGAAGAGGACTGGGCACCATCAAACACAGTGAATGTAACGGTGCGGCTGCCAGGTGTCGCGGGCTCGTCCGCGGTATTCACATACGTGACGGAATGCAGCACGGAAGCGTACTGAGCAAGCGTCGCGCTCCCTGTGAGAGTGAGCGTATACATGGCTGCGTTGTAGCTAGAAGTGATTCCGGAGGCATCAGTAGCTGCCAGGACCTCATCAGGAGTATCGGCTCCGTTAGCTATAACAACGGAAGCACTGGTAATCGTCGTCGCGCCGGCGTCAGCATCCGTAATCGAAACAACACCAGCAACGGACACAGGCGTCCCCGAATCTTCGGTAAAGCTGACCGCAAAGTTGGAATTAGCGCCATCGAGCTTCATTACGGGAGCCTTGTCGTTCACCGCTGTAATTGTCACAGTTCGCGTTGCAGAATTTGAGATCAACAGGCCGTCTCCTACGGCGAACGAGATCACGCGGTTAGTCAGGGCTGGCTCGTCCACCCCGTTAATGTAGGTAACAGTGCGGAGAACCTGCTGATAATGAGCCACAGTGTCGTCACCCTTGAGCGACAGAACACCCGATGCGTACGAGGCGACAATGTTGGTGCCAGTAACGGTCGCTGCGAGAGTTTCGTGTGCAATATCGGCAGTGACGCTCGAGATCGTCACATTTGCGTCACTCATGAAGAACCTCACGTTATCGTCGGCGTCCGTGACAGTAAGTGTGCTGTCAATAACAATCGCCGACCCATCTTCGGTCCAAGCGACCGTTCCTGCTGTTGCAGCCACCACGGGCGCATTATCATTGATGAGAGTAATCGTCACGGAGGACTGGACGCTGTTACTGTCGAGCGCACCGTCGTTCACTTTGATGGTTACCGTGCGAGTTCCAAAAGTCGGCTCGGAAGCCGCGTTGCTATACGTCACCGAGTCAAGAACGGCATCAAACTCTGCCTTCGTAAGCGCAGTCGATGAAGCCGTCACAACAAGAGTGTGCGAACCGCTGACCCTGGAGCTGGCCACCGAGATATCCGCAACATTCTCGTCGACATCAACCACTTCGTCACTTCCATCCAAGATCCCAGAGAGAACGATCGTCGCGCTAACCAGCGAAACAGTGTCGACGTCCGTAACAGAAGTTGACGCAAACACGAGCGCAGCGCTTCCCGCCTCAACAAATGCAGGGGTCAACGCGGAGGACGCGACCACCGGTGCATCGTTCACAGCGGTGACTGTCACAGATGCAGACCACGAGCCCACGCTGTAAGCAGAAATCGAGGAGTCACTGACGACTGCTCCAGTGGAGAGACCATCAGTTTGATCCCACGCAACAAACGCGAAGGTAGCGGTGCCAAAGAAATTAAGCGCCGGAAGGAAGCGAACCTTCGTGTTGACCGAGAGTGTGAGAGCGATCCCGTCCCCGGATGGTGTCAGATTTGACCATGACGAGCCAGAATTCGTGCTGTACTGCCACTGACCGTTGGAATTGTCCGCAGAGGTAACGGCAATGCCAAGCAAAGGGTTTGCGTCGGGATCCGCTATTTGCGGCGAAATTGACGCGTAGATTGACGTGCCAGCATTGGACGCGGAAGCAATGTCCTCGGCGATCGTATCGATGGCGACGGGAGTTCCTGGATCCGTCAAGACGGGACTATCATTTGAGTTGGTCACTGTCACAGAAACCGTAAAATCGTTGCTAGATGCGCCGCCGGTGTCCCTAGTGTTCACAACGAAAGTGCGCACAAAGGAAACGTCCGGGGCATTGTCAGCATTGACGTAGCGAATCGACTTGATCAGGATGTTGGCATTGGCAAGCGAGAGTGACGTGCCGGTAATCGTGAACGTCTTGCTATTGCCGCTGACAGAGCTCGTCAACGACATGCCTTGAAGAGAAGTCACGGTAATCGTATCTCCAGCGCCAACGGCGAGATCGGCGTAGTTGGTAAAAGTCACATTCACAAGATCCACATTGGTAGCATCAGCATCGGTGAGAGCGATATTGGACGGGAGAAGGACCGCATACCCATCGTCTTCAGCAAACGCAATGGAAAACACAACGGTGGTGTCGCTGCGCTGAAGGACGGCCGCATCGTTCACCAGAGCAATTGACACAGTTGCCGTGCGGGCCACGCTGCTTGCAGTACCGTCACTTGCAACCACAGTGATGCTCCGGCTGGTCGACGAGGGCTCATCGGCCGAGTTACCGTAGACAAGAGTCCTGAGGACAAGCTGGTAGTTCGCCACGGTATCAGAGCCGCTGAGATACAAGACACCCGTTGTCGAGTTGTAGGCCGTGGCGGTTATCGAAGTGCCTGTCACCGTCGCGTGCAGATACTCTTCACTTCCGTCAAGTATGTTCGTAATTGTAATCGTCGCGCTAGCAAGATTGGTGCTATCCACGTCAACAACTGTCAACGCGCCTGCATCGACCATGGCAACATCTGCACCTTCCTCTGTGAACATGGCCGCAAATCCAGTACCAGCCGTAGCGCCATTCAAATCAACAACCGGAGGGTCGCCGATCGCGATAAGCGTAAGAACTGAAGAACGAGCAACTGACGATGCGCCCTCTACGTCCGTGATCGTAAAGCTCACAGTGCGCGTGGCAGTCGACGGATTACCGGGGTTGGCGAGAGAGTTTTGGTACTTCGTCGTGCGGAGTACTGTTTGATACACAGACAATGTTTTGGTGCCAGTAAGAACCAGAGTCCTTGTGCTGCTATTGTAAGACGCGACGATGCCCGACGCGGCAACGTCAACTTCCAGCGACTCGGCAATGTCATCCGGGGTAACATCGAGGACCACCGTGGCCTCACTTATGCTTGTGCTGTCACTGTCAGAAATCTGAAGAAAGCCCGTGGCGACGATTGCCTTGGCGCCGTCACCCTCCGTATACGTAACGGCGTAATCGGGCCCAGCGGCACTATTGAGCG
Source organism: Pigoraptor chileana (assembly GCA_943704495.1). Classification (NCBI taxonomy): domain Eukaryota; class Filasterea; order Ministeriida; family Capsasporidae; genus Pigoraptor; species Pigoraptor chileana. The sequence continues at coordinate 7,346 of CALSCR010000481.1, forward strand.
TGAGCACTGGTGCGTCATTCACGTATTCGATCGAAACAATCGCGCGCGCTCCAGAATCGACAGTACTGGAAGCAAGCCCGTCGTTGATGACAAACTGGACCGTGCGCGCCGCAGATGAAGGCTCGTTTGCAGCGTTCTTGTAAGTTACTGTCTTCAGCACGGTTTCCCATGACGACTTTGGCTGAGCGGAGACAGCGGAGAGCGTCAGAGTGTGCGTGCTCGTGCTATACGACGACGTGATCGAAAGCGAGTCCGTTGCGGCAAGAATCTCGCTGGCGCCATCAAGTGGATTTTCAATAGTGACAGTAGCAGAAGAAAAGGTCGCGTTATCAGCGTCCGTGATGAGGAGGTCGTTGGTTGCGAGAACCACCGGTGAGTTGGAATCCTCGACGTAAACGCTGTCGACAGAAGTCGACGAAGTGCCGTTCAGATTGATGACGGGCGCGTCATTGACCATGAAAATGACAACAGTCGCTGTTGCGACACTTGACGCAAAGGACCCGTCGTTGACAGAGAACGTGATGAGGCGCGAGGGTGTCTGCGTCGGTTCATCCACCGTGTTAATGTATGTAATCGTTTTGAGCATTGTCTCATACGTGGCGATGGAAATAGATCCCGCCGACGCAAGCGACAAGGTGAACGAACCCGCATTATACGAGCAGGTGATCCCGTTAGAGCTAGTGCAGCTCAGCGTCTCGCTTCCAGTATCCTGAGCGTTCGAGATGATGACGGTCGCCGAAGAAATATACGTTGTTCCTACGTCAGCGTCCGTGATGGCAAGCGAGGATGACGCAAGAACAACCGCCGACCCGCCTTCGCTGAACGCAGTCGCGTAATTTAGATTAGTGCCGTCCAATTTCAAGACCGGCGTTTTGTCATTGACCGGTGTGATGCTGATGGCGGCGGACACCGCGTCCGACGTTAATGTCCCATCATTGAGAACAAACCTGATGGACCGCGCGGTCAGATCAGGCTCGTCGGCGGTGTTGCGATACGCAACAGACCGCAGTACGGCCTGATACGCTGCCACTGTCGCTGAACCCGTGATGGTGAGGGCAGCACTCGAGTACGCTGACGTCAGACTGTATGTTGCCAATAAGGACGAGTCGGCGAGGCTCAGCGTCTCGTTGGCGACGTCGCCCGTGACAGTCACAATTGTCACTGTTGCGCTCGACATGGAAAATTGGCTGTTGAGATCCGCGTCCGAAACAACGAGCGTCGAGTCCACAACAGCAGCAGAGCCTTGCTCCGTGAAAGCGGACAGCACTCCGCTCAACGTGATGACTGGCTTGTTGTCATTCACGAGCGTCACGGTTAAAGTTGAAACGGCAGCACTACCAACGTTACTGTCTTTGTCGGTACACCAAACTTGAATCCGCCGAGTTCCAGGGGTGGGCTCGTCCTTGTTATTGGCGTATTTCAGCGACTTAATAGCAGTCGCATATCCACTGAGAAGAGAGGTAGACTTTCCGAACAAAATCACGGTGTAATACTTGAAGTCCACGTCATCAACGTCAGAGTCGACCGTCATCTTGGCACTTGACATTGTGTTGAAGTTCACCTGTATCTCCTCATCGGCTCCATCAGGAAGAGGGTCATCGTCGACGGCGGCAATGAGCTTCACATAGCACGCATACAGTGGGTTGAGCGTGGCAGAGTCCGAGATATCAGCATCTGTCACGGAAACTGTTCCAGATGTTATTGCGACTGGAACCACTGTGTTGGCCGTTTCGGCAAACGACGCGGTTCCGTCGATGCCACCGGTCGACGTGTTCAGATCAACGACTGGAGCAGCAGCATCCACCGCAACGACAGCGGCAAGGCACACAAAGAGAAACAGGCGCCAAGACATGGCCATGCGAAACGACCGCGCCATATCTGCGCACAATCAAGGGACGAAACCCGAGAAGGGTAGAAGACCAGCCCCGACACTGAGAGAAGCGCGGGGCGCCAAAGAGAATTCGCGAGATGAAAGAAATGAGTCTCGCCACAAATACAAATACTAGAAGGAAAATACACAATATCACTAATACAAGGTATATACAAAAGCCGTAAGATTGCGTTGAATCGTTGTGCGTAAGGTGATTTATTCGGAGAGATTATTCATGCATATGTTGCAGCCCGTCCACACGCAAAAATCGCCCGCAGTATGTGTGCGCGCGTCTCGCAGTGCATCTGCACGCGGCGTGCGCGTGTGCGTGTGGGTGGTGTGGATGAGCGAGCATGTGTTCTCCGAGTGGATGTGCGATGTGTGTGCGTGTGTGTGTGTGTGTGTGTGTGTACGGTGTGAATGCGTGCGGTTTGGGATCGTTGCAAGCGACCCCGCGCTTTTCCGTACCTAGGGTGCCCCATAATTATTTCAGCCACACCATTATCATACATTTTCCATAGCTAACAAAATATTATTTTGGTTCGCAAAATTCGTGTTCTATTTTCATTTTTCGATTTTGGCGGTCAATGATGATTTACTATGAAAACACACGATCAATCGAAGTATAAATTGAGCAACTGGCGAATTTTCAATAAAAACCGCTTACAGTGGCAAATCATCTGATGGCGCCACCATTTCTGGCCAATACTCCGATTGGGAAATGGTCACAAAGGGTTCAAAAGTGCGGATCCTTCAATATAGTTCCTCCGGCCAGACCACGGACTCCGGAACTCGTTGCCATGGTATGACCAAAGGCAGACGTGCGTCACGGCGTCACCCCTGTTTCGGCGCATCTGCCACCCCGGAGGACCGGAGTTATTCGGACTTTACTCTGAGGATTTACTCTATGTGTGGGTGCGTGCGGGCGTTGGGGGTGATAGGCAACTCATGAACTGTTGAAAAGATTGGCGTTCAATACTAAAGGTCACTTATTTCATCGGAGTTTTTTTTCTTTCTTGGAGCAAAATAATCCTTTAAAAATGTCGAAGGGTGCTGCTTGGCGTGCCGCTGGCATGAAGTGAGTTGATTTTCTTGGTAAATCTAGCGGAACGTTCTTTTGAAAAACATTTCGCAGCCTCTGCATATCTACATGGGTATCTCATGGGATAGCGCTTACTGTAGCGTTAGATAATTTTCTTCCAGTCGCAAGAAATGAAATTAGAATCCGCAGCACTTCAGGCGTGTTACGACTATTTTATTTATGAAAAAACTCTGCATGTTGCAGCTACCTTCAATATTCGAGCCTTTGCGCACGGCTTGTTCGACGTGCTCTTAAGGAGGAGCACAAGGTTGTTGCCCTCCGGCGCGAGGAACATGGCCTCAAGATGTTCAAGTGGGAAAACGGCAAGGCCACAGCTCCCAGTGAGTTTGCATTGATGGTATCCCGTGTACGCTTTGATTCTGTTTTTCTGTTGTTCCAAAATTTGAGTCTGTTGATGAACTGTTTATGGCTCTTATTTGTAATTTGTTCGCTTCGTTATGCTGGTGGCTAAACAATATACTCTCAGTAATTTTTGCTATTGAGTACCCAATCTTGTATACACGCTTCTCCTCAACTCGAACTATGTTTTGTCATGTGTTTGTATTTTTTTATCCCTTGAATCACGTTTTTAAGTGTATTGTTTCTGCTTTATCTTGAACGCCCAATCATAATTTGTATTGGAGTGACGTTCAGAGGCACTTTGTTGTCGATGGAATTCCATTGCGCATATTCTCTGCGCTCTTGCTGTGTTGATATCGCTTATCTGGACTCGATGTTGTTTTCCTTGTATGTTTGATGAATTGCTGGTTTCTTGTTTTTACCTGCGCAATATCTCGAATCCGTCTCCCTCACTCCCATACCAATTATTGTCCTGTTGCAATCGCCTTCTTGATGGGAAAGTCGATTGTGTGCCTTTGAAAACACAATCTGCGCCGTTGCTGAACTCATTCAAACAACTTTTCACTATGCAGAGGAGCTCTATGATGCCGGCAACTCCCAGGCTAGCGCATAAAGCACATAAGCCTTATCGACCCGTTCCCTGCGATTGCGTGTGTCTAGTGTGTGAAATACTCATAAAAAGTCTCTTTGAATTCGTCTCTATTCTTGGAATTTGTCGCGCTGGAAGAGTTTTTTGAGTTTGCAACTTTCGGAACCGTCTAAAAGCAGTCGGGCCGGTCCTTCATTTCCTGATTCAATCGTTTTTCCACAAAAGCCAACATCAAGTTGCTATTGCTCGGAATGTTGTAGCTTACGAAGCATTGCTTGCGTGTTTTTTTGGCTGTAAGTGGAAAACGAGAACACAGCATGAGAGCATGAAGGCAAATCTTAATCGAAAAAAAGCCTATCAAAGACTGAGAGACTCACATAATCGTTGTGCCAAATTGGAAGAGTTCGTGTCAGCACCCATTCCGATCATGGTCATGGTTGGAGGAATCGTATCCTGCGCACAGGGTTGTTTACAAAGCGTTACGAATTGCGATGACAGAAACCAGACATAACACTATTGGATGTCCGATTATAGAGCGTCTGATTGCGCTGGGAAAGAGTTCACGAATAGCTTACCAGGTTCGTCGGGATTCCCATTGCAAAGGTGTCGAAAGAGCCATTTTGTCCAATCCAAACCATAAGACTGTCAGACAACTTAATCACTTGAAAGAAGATGGCCTGCTCCACATAAAGCTCGGAAAATTTATGCACCTGCAATCGAGTTGGTGTTTCCGACACAACACAGGTGGCCATGTTGCGTTGTCGTATCAAACTTTGAAAGGTGTTGCGCGGTTGTATGATGTACAGAAAGGAAAACTCTTACCAATTTGCCTGGGTACGCTTGCCGTACAAATACTGACCCGGCCGGCGAACCGTGGCGATCAGCCGAGGCAGTCCTGCCGATCTCTCGTAAATTTCACAATGGGATTTTGGACTGCCTTAGGCGACTGAGGGAACAAAAGTTCCAGTCTAAGTTCAATATTTTGTACGATCGTTTCTTCACGCATAGTAATTTGAGGACTCTATTGGTGCTATCTTGCTGTGAAAGATAGAACAAATATTGGCGACGCTCTTTTTTCACAACGTCAGAACGAAAATGGCACCCGCTTCTCAACCGACATCTGCTGTGGTGCATCCTCTCGTGTTGCTCAGCGTCGTCGATCATTACAGCCGTGCTGCGCGTGATTCGAAAAAGCGTGTCGTGGGAATTCTCCTCGGTGCTCAGCGCGGAGGGGTCATTGACGTCTCAAACAGTTTTGCTGGCAAGTGAAACCGGACTTGCAAAATATTTTTGTTCCTGTTGTCTGCTGAAATTGCAACATCAGATTGTCGGAATTGTTGTATTGCGGCTTTTTATTTGTCTCAACCGATGCAGGAGGGGCCAATAATGTCTCTACCCCCAGCTGCTCTTGTTATTGTCCGATGCCCGTGGAACTAACAACAATGTCCTCAATGATTTTCGGGTTTTACAAAACCTTTCACCAGTTCCGTTTGAGGAAGATGAAAAGGATCCTTCCGTTTGGTTCCTGGACCATAACTACCTCGATAACATGTGGGCCATGTTTCGAAAAGTCAATGGTGAGAGACGCGCAAATGTAATCAATTGGCATCAAGAAAAATGTAAATCAATTGGCATTCCCTGTGTGCCTTTACTTACGCGTTATTCAATTTGACTTGCAGCGAAGGAAAGGATCATTGGCTGGTATCACACGGGCCCGAAGCTGAGGCAAAACGACCTCGAGATTAACGAGCTTATCCGCCGGTTTACGCCGAGTCCACTGCTTGTCATCATCGGCGTTCATCCGAAGGACCAAGGCCTGCCGTCTGACGCTTACATTGCCGTGGAAGAAATTCACGAGGTGAGTTTGTCAATGCGTTCCTCCGTGAGCCCCCCCCCCCTGCCCGCCAGTACTTCAAAACGAATGGAAGGATAGTGGTTGTCACACACCAGCAATAACAAGACATTGTATTGATTTCTTTTTTGTGAATTGTTCCTCGACCTCTTCGTGTTAGGACGGTACTCCGTCTTCCAAGACATTTGAGCACATTGCGAGCGAAATTGGCGCCGAGGAAGCCGAAGAGGTCGGCGTGGAGCATCTTTTGCGCGACATTAAGGATAGTACAGTCGGCACGCTCGCTGAGCGCATCACAACGCAGCTCACCTCATTGAGGAGGCTCTTTTCGCGACTTCAGGAAATCCACGACTACCTTGGGAAGGTCTCAGATGGCAAGCTCCCCGTCAACCATCAGATCGTGTACCAGCTGCAAGACATTTTCAATCTCTTGCCGAACGTGAACGTCGAGGAGATGGTCCAGTCGTTTGCTGTCGAAACCAATGACGAAATGCTCGTCATCTACCTCTCGTCCCTCATACGTGCCGTCATTGCTCTCCACGGCCTGATCAACAACAAGATTTCGAACCGTGAAGCCGAAAAGAAGCTCGATCAGCCGAAGGAAGAAAAGAAAGAGCCCGCAAAGGACGCAAAGGACGCAAAGGACGGAAAGGATAAGAAGAAGGCCGATGGAAAGGACTGACCTATGTAAAATACAGTGCTGTTTGGCGTATTCAAGGAAGCAAAAGTGATTCATCGATGATCTTTTGACTGGTTACGGCGCAGCAGAGTATTTTTGAGCACATGAGCAACTAATTATGTTTCTTGCCCTTTATGTTCCGATAGAAGTGAAAAGTAGCAGAGGCTGTGGCGGTTCCAAAATAAAATCTGCAGCCAGCAGAGCAGCCAGCAGCGCAGCGGTAGTAAGCAGACTAAGTTAGTAGCTGAGCTGCATTTGCTCATCCAGTAACATCCCAAAAAATTTCAAATCCGGACTAAACTCTGAATTACTCGGAACAATCCTGGATACACCCAAACACAGGGCAAAAACACAGTCTGAGCGAGACACTGGACGTAATGTTTGTCTTCATGCAGTTTTCGGCTATTGCGAGGCTATTTTATGCAGAGGCTCGTTCTTATAGTCTCTTTATCGTTTCAACGAGCATCGTTTAGTCTTCAATTATTGATTTTCAACTGTCTTGGTTTGCGAGGTCCACTTTACGTTGACCATTTCTCGCCTCAATTGCTTCAGCAAAAAACTGCATGTCCCCTGGGGGACGATATAGCTTCGTGCACTTCCGTGGAGTGAATTCACTACGTAACGCGCTCGTATCTTCATTGTAGGAACGAGGCGGCTGCCATTTGCGGTCGCCTCCATTTTTCTCCTTTCCGTTGCAACCCAACGCTGTGCAAATGGAGCGCGAAAAGCTCTCTGTATTCGTGGGAACGTGGAATGTAGGAAATGCTCCACCACCAGCGGACCTGTCCCCCTGGATTCCCCGCGATGCGTGCGACATTTACGCCATTGGCGTGCAAGAGTGCCAATATGAACAACGGCCTCCGTATGAGTCGTGCGAGGACGACTGGTTCTCGACAATTCGCTCGCATCTCGGCGGTGACTATGAGCCACTCGAGTGTTTTTCCATTACTCCCATGACGGTCGACACATACAAGAATCCCGAAGATTTCATGAAGGCGGTCGAGTCTGGTAAGGCGAGATCGGGTGAAATTCGGCTCGGTGTGTTCGTGCGAAGATCCATTGCACACAAGGTTAGCGCCACGCAAAAGGCGCTGCGGACCACTGGAAGACTGAACGGTCTTTCGGGCAATAAGGGCGGGTTGTGTGTTTATTTTCGCTACGGAGAAGCAACGTTCGTCTTCATTAACGCTCATCTCAACGCTCACGCGGAGAATCTTGAGCGGCGCAACCAGGATGTTGTGAGCATAAACAGCGGCTTGCGGGTTGGGCATACCGAATTCGACGCAGTCACCCAGTCGACATTCGCCTTCTGGTTTGGAGATCTCAACTACCGACTCGATTTTGAAGACGTAGAACTCAGCAACCGACTGCTCGCGAACGCCGACGCTTCCGGTCTGTGCGCTTACGACCAGTTGAAGCGAGAGCAGGACGGTGGGCGCGCTTTTCAGGGTTTCAGTGAGGGCGAGATCAAGTTCCTACCGACGTTCAAGGTGAAGAAGGGCAAGGGCACATACGATCCCCAGCGAGTTCCCAGTTATTGTGACCGCGTCATGTATAGGGCGCATCCGGGATGCGGCATTTCAATCCGGTCTTACACATCGGCCCCGGGTGTCCTCACGAGTGATCACATGCCCGTCTCGGCGACGTTTGATGTGGAACCCATATACCGCATTCCCACCGGATTTGCGGCCTCTGGCGTCACTGCCGCGATTACTTTTTCCGGCTTGCGCGTGCACAAACTTCAGCCGTCGTCCAAGCATTTTGTGACTGACAGCACATGCCAACCAGTTCTCAAGGCCGCCGTCATTACGTCCAAGTCGACGTCTGAGGGTGATATAAAGTCGCCCGCTGTGGACTGGTCGTGGACGGACTCTCTACGCATTGCGGTTCTCTCATCGAATGTTGATTACGTGCGTGAATCCCACGTTCTCATCGCCATGCGTGACTCAAAACGCCCCCGCAACCTCCTTGGCGAGGGCGTCGTCAGTCTCGCAGGCGTCGACTCCACTCCCAAAGAGTTTGAGGTGCAGCTGCGGCAATTCGGTCTGCCCATTGCGGTACTGTGTGGCACGGTCAGACTCGATGAGGAATGATCTGGCCCTTTGCCTGCGGCGTGGCGGTGTATGTTTTTCTTATGTTCCCAAAACTCGTTGAGCATTTTGCTTTTCTGTGTTGTTTGGACAATCCCCATTTATTCTGGTTTTTTGCTATTTCTTCGTCGAGATTTTTTTCTTTCTTTCTGACCTGCGTGCATGTCCCCGTGTTGGTGTGTGGAAACAAAGCCGATGTCGGATGCGTCCTTGCTGCTCTTAACACTTACTGTCGGAAGGTTTCGGTGTAATAGTCAGTTGTAAATCGGAAATGTTTCCGATGCGAAGGCACGTGATACCAATTTCAAAACAAATCCGTTTGTACCACTCTGCCGTAGACTGTTCCGTCGAATGATTGAAGTGAACCTTCGTCAAAGAACTGTAGGCGTATTTGAAGCTTTATTTGTTTGTGACTGCCAACTCGGATGCCAACAGAACTCCACAACGAGACGTTTTATCCGTGCTGATCCTGTGGATCACGCGTCAGTGATAGTGATATGGCGTCCCAAAAGCTGGAGGATTGGTTCGCTAAGGTGCGGTCGGGCGACTATGACGCTGTAGAAAAGCTCCTCGCGAAGAAAGCGTCCTTTTGGAAGGGAACGGTGAAAGCGACTATAAAGGGAAGGCTGCCAGAAGTCAACGATGTCGAGCCAGGTACCGAGAACACGGCGCTTCACATTGCCGCTGAAATTGGTTCGGTGCGAGTCGTTGAAGTTCTCCTCGAAGGCGGGGCTGAGGCGTCCTTGCGCAACGGAAAGGGTGACACGGCGTTGCACGCGGCGATCCGTGCAAACAAGGTGGACATCGTCAAGCAGCTCGTGCGTGTGAAGGGCGCTCATACTGAAGACAGAACGGCCCCGCGCATTGCTCCAATCGACACCGAAACATGCTTGCACCTCGCATGCCAACTAGGGCGTAGTGCCGTCGTGGAAACGCTTTTAGGATGTGGCGCGAACGTGGATGCCCTGACGTCCTCGACGAAACGGACGCCGCTACATCTCGCGGCCGCGGGTGGTCACCCAGATATTGTGTTAGCGTTGCTCGCCCAGGGCGCCTCGACGTCCGCTAAGGACGGCTCGGGACGAACTCCTTCCGACCTTGCCGTCGACGCAAAAACTAAGGGCGCATTCGAAGAGTACGCTGCACAGCGTGCGTCTGCGTCTTCATCCGGATCTCACGGAACTGCAAAGAAGCAACAAGAAGCACCGCCACCGCCGGAACCCAAGAAGCCTGCCGGCCCGGATTACTACGAGCTGCTCAAAGTCCCAAGGAATGTTTCTCCTACCACGCTTAAAAAATCTTTCCGGAAGCTCGCGGTACAATACCATCCCGACAAAAATCCAGATGCGAAGGATCTTTTCCAGCAAATCAACCACGCATTTAAAGTGTTGTCTGATCCGCAGCAACGGGACGTCTATGATAAGCACGGTGGAGACGCAGTCGAGGAGCTTATCCAAGACAACCTGCGACAAAAGCAGACGATGGTCCAAGAAGACCTTGACGACATTTTCGGGGATCTTGCAAAGGAGGTCGATTCTGCCAAAGCGAACACCGAAAAGAACGCCGAGGATGATCTGCTTGACCGCGTGGAGGAGCAGCTGAGCGGCATGGGTCACCAACCACAGGCAACGCACAATTCACACGGTGTCACGTCAGGCTATGATGAGGACGTGGACAGTGCGGCTTCTCGCCCGCCAGTCGTCGTTGTGGCCGATGTGGACATTTCGGTCCTCGATGGGCTTCTGGACGACATTGCGCTTCACAAGAGTGGGAGCGGTATTGACGAAAACGCTGGAGGCGGCAGCAAATTTGGCGCCTCTCCTTCTGTCGAAGATGCGAGTCACAAGCGGCCGGCATCTTTTCATCCAGAACGCCTGTTTGGCTTCGACCCCACCGCCAATGTGCTCGACAGCGTGCAGATTTCGACCACCCCGGTCACATCTCCCAACAACACGACGCCAGTGCAGAGACCGGAATCGTTTCACCCGGAGAGACTTTTTGGGTACGATCCTTCATTCACAGCTGCTGACGCCGTCCCTTCCACCCGGGCTCAATCGGCCTCGCCTGCCACTACTGCGCAGCGGCCCCTGTCATTCCATCCGGAGCGTTTGTTTGGACTTGAAACCGACTCAACCGTTCCGGAATCAACATCTGCTGCTGTTCCCAGCGTCATTGCACCGACAATCGTTGTGGCGACGTCTCCTTCTCCAACGAGGAGTGCGGCAGCTGCTGAGAGGGCCGGACTGCAGTTGACCGGCAAGGATGGTCCGTCGGCGCGGCCAGTGTCGTTCCATCCGGAGAGGCTTTTTGGATTTGATCCGTCTGCAAGCGTTCCCGATGCCGTGCCTCAGACCATCCCCGCGAACGGTTCTGCCGATGTGTTGGCAATGTCGGGCAATGATCTCGACAAGTTTTTTAGTGACATTGGGGTTTCTTTGGACCTATGATTGTGTTTTGCAGTTTTTTGCTTAACACTGGATTGGGGGAACCCATTCGCCATTGGCTGGCGTATGGGATGAACAAACGGCCGCACCTGAATGGTGTATAATGCTACGCACTAGTCGTTGGCACTAGCGAAGTCGATTGCACTGGCCATAGCTTGTAATTCAGGATAAGAGAAATGAAGCTGTAACATGCACTTGAGGGACGTCAGGAATGGCGCCTCAATTCGGGAGTAAACTGAGATGGCGCTGTTTTTGTTTGTATAGATCGCAGCATTCTGATGCCGGGCCATCCAATTGATAAATTTTGCCGTCGCCACCGGACTCATGTGCGCCCTCGGCCCCTCGGTTCACGTCTGGGCCTGATGATATTTCAGAAGTTAACCCGCTCGCACAGGCCAATGATTCACTTTTGACGTCAAATCTATTCAATAAGATCAAACACGAAAAGGAGCAAGCCACTAGAACTCCGTCGACTGTTCCCTCTGAGAAACAATGATGGCGACCGCCGATGAAGTGAAGGCCTTCCTTAATGTGAACGCGTTTGTGAAGAGTGGAGGGACCGCCATATCGAGCGCGTCCTTGGAGCGAAAGGCGGGGGCGCTATCCGCAACGCTCGTGGTTGCTTGCGCAGGTCTCACCGTGGACTCGCCGCTCGTCAAGGCCAACAAGAAACGCACTCGCGACCTTCTCCACGCCTCAGAGTATGCCTACTTTTTCGCTGCCGAAATTGAGGATGACGCTGCTGCACGTGCTCTAAGGGAGTCTTTGATTGCCGATTCTGTGTGGCTGGCGGTTGGCAACAGAATAAGCTCTTCCTCTGACACAAATGACAAAACCATCGAGCATCTCATGGGTACGTTGCGGCTTGTATATTGCCCTGCGTATTGTAGTGTGGTGGCGAAAGACGCGCTTGCTATGATGGATGGGCTCCGGACTCGGCTTGTGGCGAGCGTCAAGCGCAGCAGCATCAAGTACCGCGGTGACCTCGACATGCAACACCAAAAGATCAACCCACAAGTGACGTCTTACCACGGCATGGATGTCAATGTCCGCGCAGTCATGGCTGTGTTTGGTGTGAAGGAAGGGCTCTCCATGCTTGATGCGATCGGCAAGGAAGTCCTTCGACTTTGCCTGTGCGGCGCCTTGTACGATATTGTCGACCTCAAGTCCAGCACCGCCGTTTCTCGCATGCGTGACTACATTGTTAATGTTGGACGCTTCATCACCCACGACGACCTTTGGCCTAGCCTTCGCCACGAGCTTCCAAGCGGGACGGAAGATGCAGTTGACGAGGAAGGCTTTGCATTCCCTGCATCCGTGCTGGCCGGCCTAATTGCACTCTCTCATGCAGTCGCCAAGGAGATCGACCTCGAAACAGCCCGAGTTTACCTCACTATTGTCGGTCGTTTCCTTTCGGCACACCCGGAACATCCCGCGATTAAAATGATGCGTGTACAGCTGGAGCAGATTTTGTCCGACTGCAAGCGGTTGTGCGGCAGGGATTGGGACGCCGTACCCGGCATCAAAGCGCTTCGCCATGACGTGATCGCGTTCCTCGGAGAAATCGAGTCGGAGACGACCATCCACAAGAACGTCCTTACATTCGACGGGCGAACCACCAAGCTCTCCCCGTTGCTCCTCCTCGCGGTGGAGGTCTTCTCGGATGACTGCTCCACTCTCACCTATCGCACGTACGCAGCGACACTGCTCTGGCACTCCCAGCAGTCGTCATCAGCGAACCCCGAATGCAAACGGCAGCTCTTCCGCGACTATGGGCAGAAAGTGCTTTATGCGTCGTTGTCCTTTGTTGCAAAGCTCGGCGAGGCGGAGGCCATTGCGTCTTCGATGCATCGGTGTTTGGCCTTCATGGAGTCCGCGGCTGGGTCATTATCTTTTCTTGTATCGCAAGAATTCAAACGGTCGAGCGATGCGATGACTGCTCTCATTGAATCGACGCAGCGAGATGGAGGGACCCTTGGAAAGGTTACGTATCGAGCGCTTGAGCTTGGCGAGTTCCAGGCGTACTGCGTGGTTAACTCGTACGGGCTGAAGAACGGAACTGCGCATGCCTACCACGCCATGTCCACTGCTGCGGACAACGGCAAGCGCCTTGCCCCCGTTATTCTGCGCCAGATGCGGCTTGGAATCACCGGTGCAAAGAAGGTCGAAGCTGGGCGGAAATACCCGTGCGTCACGCTCGCGCACGTTGTAATGGCGCAGATTGTCGAGAAGCACAGCGCCCTGCTTGCCCGCGACCTTGCCAGCGCTGCTTCGGACCCGCTTTTCCCTGATACGGTCGTCAATATGCTGATTGTTCTTGAGGAACTGCGACGCCCAACGGCCCGCCAATGCGACTATTACCGCATCATTCCTGTGAGGATGACGGACGCGGATAAGGCCAAATGCGCAGAGTGTCTCGAAACGGCGCTTCTAACACTCGGTCTTGCTGCAGACAAGCTTGCAGATGGTGGGCAGCTGACCGGAGCTGCCCTGTGCGATTTCGTCCCCCCACAGCGTCCATCCGCCGTTGCTCCTGCTGTCTCCGTCGATCCTGTTGTCAGTCCCACTGTCGATTCGGAGCCTCCGGTGCCGACTTCTCCCGTCGATGAAGAGGGCAAGGATATGGAAGCGGCTGGTGACAGTAGCTTGGACGCATCGTCTGCAGCGTGCGACGAGTGCGGGACTGTCGCCACGGAAGCAAAGCTGTATAAATGTTCGAGGTGCCTCTCTGTGCGTTACTGCTCAAAGGAGTGTCAGAGGCATGGGTGGTCGGTGCACAAGCACACGTGCGCGTCGAACGCCGAGTAACCGTCACGCTGGGAAAGCAATAATGCACACGAATGATTAATGAATATGTATCGTGCGATCGAACTTTTTTTTTTACGAGTGCCTTGTTCGTTGCCTGTTTTTTCCGCTTTACTTGCATGCGTCACTTAAAGTGTGCGGTGTTCAAGTAATATGGGTAGCACGAAGATCTCGATCAACAAGGAAAAGTAAAGTATCAGCCCCAATCAAAGGAACTCGTCTGTCGAAAGAAAATATTTCATAATTGATGTTGAGCAATTATGGCTATCTTTGTAAGTTACAGGTCGTTCTTTCGCTGTATTGTCCAACAATGCAGGTACCCATTTTGCGCTTCTCTCGATCCACTCCCAATCATATCTACACGTCCAAAACACATCGCATCCTTTTCTCCCTCTATCGATCCTTGGAGACGCCCTGCCATCCGCACTTGTACAGCGCAAAGGTCGTACCAACATCCCCCGCAAAGAAAGTATCGCCTTCGAGAACCGTGACGTCTGACACGTCGAGACCAGCCGCGATGAGCCCGGCGTCAAGGCGCGCGACATGCGGCCTGCGATCGCCCAGAGGCACCATTGCAGAGAGCCGTCCCGAGACAGGCTTCATGAGGAGCGATGCGCACTTGGCAACAAGCGCCGGGTGGTCTGGTTCGTATATGCAATCGGCAACAATGACGTCGTCAAACGTGCCGAGCAGTAAGCCTGCACGCAACACCCCTTCAGACGGTGGGGAGCTGGAAGTGGATGTGCTGCCGCGGTCGCGCTCTTCGGCAGCAGTAATTACATCGCGCCAATCGAGTTTCTAGAGAATGAAAAGCGCGCATGTTTGAGAAACGATATTCTCTAGGGAGCAAGCTGCAACGAGGAGTAGGTCTCTCAGTGGCACGTGAACGTTTCTCGGAGGCAGCAATTTGTCTAGAAGACCGCCTTTCGGGCCCCATCTTGATATCTGTCTCCATTCCAACATTAAAGCAATGGCTTCCGGGTCACCCTACTCGTGAGCTCCGCATATACTTTTTAAAACGAAACAAAAGGGACTCACCTGCACCGACACAAAATCAGCGCATCCATTGAGAGAAGCATTTTGAGAGGCGGTGTCAACAATCGAGTCAAGAAAATCGGTCAGTACTATGGTCGGTCGGTCGTTGGCGGGTGTACTGGGCAGGGCACCCTTTCCCAGGTGCGAGAGCGCGAGCGATATCCCAAAAGCACCAGTTCCACAGCCAATCTCGATGATCCGTGGGCCCGCGACCTGAAGGTTGCCCAGCAGAACGTGCCTGTATAGAGCGGTGGTCAGTGTTCGGGAGAATGAGTTGTGAGTGTGTGTGCAACGTGTGCACATCGACTGCCCATGCATCATTCCCCGTTGTTCTCACATCACCACGGCAGATTCAGTAGTGCGCAGTGGGTCGTGATTGAGAGGCGAAAGCGACACAAGAGATTATCACTTGAACAGCGCACTCGGCTCCACTATAGGATAGCCGAGAGAGACGTCTCAAACGCAGCAAAGTGACTCCACTCATGCTGTTCATAGAGATGGTCACCAAAGCATTACACACCTTGCAACAAGTAGCGCAGATGGCCAAGTGCACCAGCCCACATCTGCGGACACAAAATCGGGTTCCGTTAAGGAAAAGCGATACTTTTCGTCGACGAGGTATGTCTTTGTCGTCGGCCCTCGCGCTGCAAAGATGTGAAGGCGATTCTAAACGCTGAGACTCACGGCATTGCAAACTGCACCTCGGAGTATGTCGTGCGCACACCACAGGCGCCTGACGCTTCATGCTTCACAAGTTTGTCATAAAGGTGGCGGCGTGCGGAACTTACCCAGGGGCCCAGAGAGGTTGGTTACAGCCGACGCTGCAAGTTCCATAATGTCCTCATCCGATGTAGACGTGAAGTATTTGAACAAGCTGTTCAGTGAAAGTCGTGAGAGAAAGGCCTTTGAGAAATTGGGGTCGCAACCGGCACAGCGGATGATATCCCCAAGGGCAGTCTTGACCGCAGCATCTTCCCGCGAAAACAGTCTCGTCACAATGTCCTCAAGATCCCAATCTCCCTCTCCCAAAACGCGCACAGTAGGCCGCATTCTTAAGTTTTCATGCATTTGCTCTGTAGTTTGAATTTGTAATACATGGAAGTTCAGTATTTGTGCGTTTGTAAAGCATGATGCTGCCATGCCGCCACTGTGCACGTGCCGGTCACCGCAACACTGCCTGATTTTGCAAATTCAGCCGACTGTGACTTAGCCAGTGGCTGTCAGTGACGCGGCCGACCAATCCGATTGGATCGGAAGCCGCAAACAGACAGTAACGGCGGATCCAATGCAAACTCACTGCGTCGGTAACGAATTCCCCTCACACTTTCCATTGACCAATGAGAGAGGGATCCTGTCGGCCGGTCATTATGGCTATCGTTCATTCAAATGTCTTCTTCCTAGCGGGCGATGGAGATGTAAGCCCAAACATCGTTTGTGGAGTATCCCGTTTTAACGCCGCAAGCTTTATATACCCACGCAGTAAAGACGCAAAACGTGAAACTTGACGCCAATAAACTATTTACATAGGCCAAACCATTCCTTCAGAAACTTCAGCTTCAGAGAGAATTCCACGCTGCCGATGATCACCCTGTTGTCTTTCTGAAACCGAACAAGTTTGAGACAGACGCTTCCGTGCCGCGGGTCTGCCACAACGGCAGAATATTGACGCCCGCCTGAATACACGTAGCTCACTGTCGTTGTAGGGAAATGCAAAGGAAGATGCAAGTTAGCATCTTGGAGATGATGCCAAAACGGACTCAACAAAGCAAGAATCAGAAAGACGTGGGATCCTAGTCAGCTACCGCAGGCTCCACACGAGAACAGGTGCTCCATAAGGTCGACACAAATATCCATTGGTCGCCCATGGATAATGCTCATAAATAACACTACGCGAATTCGCGGTAAATAGAAAGAAACGCTGCCTGTCTGCCGTGGTAGGTGCATGGAGCGCTCAGTGCGGCTTACCGTCATCCTCGCCTGCGCAATCCAAAGCGACCATTCGTGATTCAGACCAGGCGATGTGCTTATGCTCATCAAGCAGCACAAAATCGATAATGACGACGTTCTGAAGAGCACCCCCGTATAAAGAAAAGCCAAAATAATGAAAAGCCGCATCGAGCAAAGGTTAGGCGCAGTGTAATTACTTGCACACCGACCACACAACCACGCCGCACACACACACACACACACACACACACAGACACCTCCAAGACGTGCTCAAACGCCTCCGACTTGCAAGCTGTCGACGGCCGTCCAGTGAACGCGTGCGAAGTTCCTCCCTCCTCCAGCACAACAAAGTCCGCCACGAGGTCGTCAAGGGAGGCAGACGCCGACGCTCCAGGCGACGATGACGACGCCGATGTTTTGCGCTTTGTGATTTTCGCACCAGAAGACACCGGCTGATCTGTGCCGTTTGACATCAGCTTGATCGCCCTTGCTGCGCTACTTGAGGAGTCCTCGCCACCCCGGAAGTGGATGCCATCAAATCTGTTGCTCCATCTGCCTTTTTTCTCAGAGCGCACTTCGACCACAAATGCATAATCGTGCAGCCCATAGGACGGGTCGACATCATCATGTATGGGCGCATGGCTCGGTCGCAGATAGACATTCTTATCATTCCCGCGGAGAACCAACTCGACGAGGCCATCGTGGTGCAGGTTTGCGGTGACAAACGCGATGCCGCCGCCGGAAGACCAGCAACCGACGATAAAACAGCTGCCGTCCACCACAAACACAGTTGCTGATCCCTCTGAGGCAAGCGGACGGCACACGTTTTCTATTCCCACGCGAGAAGCTCCATCGACAGCGCACAGCAACGACCTGCGAACAGGAACCGCCGCGGTAGACTCGGCAGCAACAACGCGCGTGTCTAGAGCCGCAGGGCTACTGCTCGAAATGCCCTTTGTGCCAGACTTCACAGGCGCGCGTTGTTGGGCCATGGGATCCGCGAGGAGTGGCACAAGGGCATACACTTCAATCGAAGCTACGTTTGTCAGGCGCATATCAGCCGGGATTCCCGTCCGCCACCGCACTGCCGTCGACAGTGTGTGATCGGTCGCCTCATCAGCGGGAAGCACGGTTGCGCGGCCGTCAATATCAATGATCTTCAACTCCCACCGGACGCGAAGGGCAGTAAGCAATGACGCTGCCTTTGGCAATCCTGTGTACGGCGATGCCTTTGTGCATTGAGTAGAAACCCAATGACTGCGTTGGCGAGCAATGTGCGACAGATACGCGCGCTTCCATTTCGCAGCTGCCGCTTCATCTTGAAGACGTGAGATCCATGCCACACCCGCGCCCCAGCGTCGGACGCAGTGCTTCTTCCAGAGCTGCGGATCACTTGCCAAGCGAGACAGTCTTCGAGACACCAGCGACAAGTTCAGAAGCGCGTCACATCCAAGAAGAGAGAGTATCTGCACGACGATTTCGTCAGGAAGTACATCGAATGGCCCGTTGCTAAGCTCGCCCCGTTCCGGTCGGGCGGACCTGGACGCCATCGTGGCGGTCACAGGAGCACGCAAAGTTGTCTTTGGCTGCGTACGCACTGTCGCCAGTTTCTGCAAACCGGCCTTCGGTGCTGCTGTGACCCTGGCTCCCGTTTCTGTCTTGCCAGATTTGGCGGAGGACGGGGAAGTGACGCTCTTGACACTTCGCGCAATAACAGTGGTTGGAAGGCGTGTGCTCACGTGTACTGTTTTTGGAGAGGACGGTGCTGAACTAGCGGGGGTCGATCTCTTAGAACTGGCTCGGGAGGATGACCGCTCCGAATGTGTCACAACGTGTGCCGGAGGCGCAGCAGGTGCCGTGCGGGCAGATTGAGATGTTGGGGGTCGCGATGTAGCACCTTGCGACGGTGGCCGCGCCAGCAATAGAGCTGATGCCGAGCGCTCATGCGCGGCCTTAAGGGACACTGCAGACATGGGTCTGACCAAAGATGCAGCGGAGGAGGATCTCGATGACTGGCCCGGAGTCGAAGGTCTTGAGTTCGACTGCGCTATTCCAGAGGATGTCAACGTATTTTCCCGCATTGTGGCCGGGCTGTCATAATTATTATCGTCGTCTTCGCTGGGATCGATGGGCGTCCGCACTGCCTTTGCTGGGGATCGAGCCGGCATGCCGACCCGCTTGAGTGAGACGAGGCCTCTGCGCGGTACGACCCCGGCATCAGCAGCCGACTTGGCATCAGCTGTGGCCATAATTCAGAGTGTAACTACATCACATGTACAACCGACGGAAATATTTATAGTTTTCAATGTTTGCTCTGCCGATGCGTGTCTCAAATAGCGGCAAACGGCAGAAGTGTGACAAGCGGAATGTCTGACCACTGGCGGTGATTTTCAAAAATATTTGATCACGTGATTTGAATCGTCATGTGCCATACTGACGTCGGCGTCCGATTGTCCAAGACTTGCCGCCGGCCACGCGGAGGTCAAATTTCTGATTCTTTTAGATGGACCAGGTAGGCGCAAAGATTGCGTCAGAAGAAGCCGCCGTTCGAGAACAACATGGCACTGAGAAGCGCGATTTTCTCGACGGGCTTGTCCTGTGTGGCCCGTCGCGTCGCTCAAGCCACCCCCGCGATCCCTGCCACACGGGCGTTTCTGCAACCCGCGACCCTTGGTGCAAGGCGCCTATTTGCGACAGATCGTGGGCTTGTTGAGCACGATGGCAGGTCCAGTGGTCTGGGTGAACACCGCCCCGAGAACCTCTCAACCGGCCAGAAAGGTGCGTCTTAAACACGTGTGTTTTATGCCCTTGAATCTGTCGCCTGTGGTCGCTATCCTCTGAATCAGGCCCACTCCAACCTTCAAACAGTCGCGAGAGCAACTAAAGATACCAGCTACTTCTTGGTCATCGTTGCGGGCCTAGGTCTCACGGGTGAGTGCAGATGTCTGTTAAGCATTTTTTGACCCCATCTTCCATATCCTATTTACTCTCGATCCCGTTGCCTTCAACACTGCAGGTATATTCCTCTACAGCGTATTTTCCGAGCTGTTTTCTGGTACCAGCATCAACACTCTGTATGGCAAGGCTCTGGATGAAGTGTGCGAGGACCAAAGGGTGGGATATATTATGTTTGACGCGCCTTTGTATCCATAATGATGGAATATATTCTAAACATACACGATCTATTTCTACGATGTGTTCAGATAAAGGACCTCGTGGGCGAGCCGATCAAAGGCTTTGGCGAAACTACGCGCCGTGGGCGAAGGCGTCACATTAGGTTCGTGTGTGAACTGATATCGCCAACCTTCAGCATGAGCCCGTGTGATATCTGTGGAACTGAAATCGCGCGATTTGTCTTGATATGTTGCCTCGCAGCTCGCAAGAATACGTCGTGGACAATGTGAATTACATTCGGGCCAAGTTCTACATTTCCGGTAGCAAGAGCCGGGGAACCGTATTTATGGAGCTGAAAGAGGTTTGTGGATTTTTTGTGTGTGATCTATTTCTTGTCAAGGTAGAGGTTTCCGCGCTCAATTCGAATAGATTACTGACGGCCATTCTCTCTTCTCTTCGCTATATACTCAACAAGGAAACGCCTGGCGAATATGTGTACCGATATCTCTTCGTTGAGTCCCCAGGTTGGTTCCTTGCGGTAGTTTGTGTGTCGTGGATTATCGCTCCCTGGTCGCAATCAGCAATCAGCGCCTCAACAAGATTAATTGTTGAAACGGTACCCCATCCATATGCAACGCTGGCGATGCCAATTTCGTGCCGAAAGTCATGTTCTCATGCGGTGCTTTACATTTGTGTGCTCTCGCTGTCATTGCAGGCGACGGCTTGCCCTCGAAGCGGGTGATACTGCAGGACAACCGATGAGTTTGCGCGCAGTTTGTGACTTTCTTTATACCTACATTCGTCGTGCTCAGGTGAATATATACAAAGAAGGAACCAACTATCTTTCGCCCCCTCAAGCTCTATCCCTTTCTTTATGCTCTGGCCATAGTGGGTCCACTATTGCGTGTTTTGTGTATTGTGTGCACAAGATATGTGGACGTATTATACGGGAAAGTGTTCAGCCGTAAAGAGGCGAACGACGGTGTGCATGATTGTGTTCATCTTCCTTGCGTGACATTGTCGGTTGGAATCAGGAGTGTGGAATGTCGTTGCTTTCAGGGGATGTAATTTTGTAACGAGGATTATACTGAAGGACTCTTCGAGGTTGACTGTGCTGAATCGGCGAAGACCGTGCAGGCCGACGGATGTGAGGGTGCCCGGACTGGTATCTATCTGATGATGTATCCGTGCCGGGAGCTCGATGTGTGTTACATATTGGTGGGCTGTGCGGTTCCTGCGGCGACTCAAACATGCCAGGTGGTGGTATCCGACCTCCAAACTGTTGCTGGGGCGAGTCAGTCGTGCCGGCATTGCCGGGCCGCTGCATTCCAGCGTGATGTGGCTGCGTGTGTGGATGTGTGCGATGTGTGGAGACCTCGTTGGATTCTACCCTGTGGTATGCTAGGGCAGTGCGAATGAGGCTCGACCATGGAATGTCCCATGAGTCCGTTGTCGCCATGATCTGGTCAAACGTCTTCCCCATCGCGAGGAGATCACTGACATGAGCCACAGCCCACGCTGCGTATAGAAGTGCGTGCGTCTTCTGGCTTGGTGGGGATACGACGCGGCACACATCTTCGACCATTGCGGCGCCGTATGTTTCGCGCACTTGATCAATGGTGTTTGGCTGCGCCTGTCGATGTCATTTGATCTTGTTTGTCAGCATTTCGTAGTACAGAATTTCGGTTTCGAAAAAAATGATGATGCATCCTCGAATTTTTTTACCTTATCCCCCTTGCTGTATATGGGCATTCTGAGTCGGTGATGCGTGCGATAGTCTTCGGCGAGAACGTCGAGGAGAATGCTCCACTCCGCACCCGACTTTGCGATACGCCGCCGGACGTCATCTGCCTCCTCTTGTGTGCGCGCGAGTGTGAGCAAGGCTGCCTGGGCACGCACCATGTACATATACTCTGCCGCCATGGTGGGGTCGTATCCGCCTCCTGCCGCTATCGCTCGATCGAGGAGGTGGAAGACAACGGGATTGGTCTTGATTGCAACCTGCGCATGTGTCGGTGGAAATGCCTTTGGATCCATCTGTCGTATTGCTTTCAGAAAATAAGGAAGTTTTTGAAGTTCTCATTGAGCAATTTCGTTTCGTCACCGGATGCATCCATCGAGAACGAAGTCAGTGAGCTTTATACTTTTGTAGTCGGTGTCTCCAGGACCCTCGAATGAGATCAACGGTTGCGCTCTTGGAAGTTGGATTGATGCGAGGAGAATTCCCGCTGATTAATTTTTGATTAGGACCTTTGCACACGAAATGTCGACGTTAAGCAAGCTTCATGCATTAGAATTATTGTAAACTAGTGAATTTTCCTGGCATTGCGAATGATGAGTTGTGCGTGCAAGAGTCGAAGTGGATGCACTCAGTGGCGTTGAAGCGGTCTGTGCTTTTTTATCAAGTGGAGTGATCACGTGATCGGACGCGCCAAATTTGACTACTGGCTTCAATGCACTGGGTCATTCTCAATCCGTGTATTAAGCGCCCGCGCCAAATTGACGGTAAAATACAGATAAAGTTTCCTTAAAAAATGCAACGCATAATGGTAGAAATGGCTTAATCAAAGAAAATTCGGCTTCACGCAATCTTGATCGTGAATGCGGTCTTTGACCGCGACTGCTTAGGGAGGGACACAACCAAAACACCATCTTCATATTTCGCGGCCAACTTCGATGCGTCAATGCCGTCGGGAAATTCGAAAGCACGATGGAACGGACCCCGCGCGCGCTCATGCTTGTGCCACTTGTGAGCAACAGGCGCCGGTGCTTCCAGATTAACAGCCGCGGAATCCTCGTTTGCTACTGGAGGAGTAGCAGTCGACTCGAGTTTTTCCTCAGCCGGAACTTTAACGTCGTCCGTCTCTTTCTCGGCCACGTTTTCCCAGTCACCATTAGTTGAAGCGCTTTCCACGGATGATCCTTTCTGAATATCGCGCTGAGTGTCCTCGGCAACGAGCGACGCGCTGGCCGTCGTTGGGAGCGCAGAGAGCGAGCCGGCGCTCCGTCCATTGACACTCAAGACATTATTCTCGAACGACACGTTGATGTTGCTTCGACCAACACCCGGGAGCTCCACAACGACTGTATACTCTGACTCCGACTCCAGGATATCCGTCCGGGGTGCCCAAGCATGCTCTGACGGCACAAGTGCAGGGGCCGATGTCCTGGCGCATCCTCCCTTCCTTTCGCACTTCGTCGTATTAGCGCACGGTTCGCCCGAGGGGCAGTTGCGAGTTTGGCTTTTCTGCTTTCTAGCAGGTGCCGTCTTGCTATACTCGTGTGCGTAGCGAGGGTCGACGCCGTATGCGTCGTCAAAAAGGATCTGGGCAAGGTCGCCGAAGGGGATCGTAACAAGCGGCATTTCTGTGTTGCGGCTGCCTGACTGTTGGGTCGTGTTGATGTGTTGATGAGCAGCAGAAGCTCTCTTTGTTCTTACTGTGTTTCTTGCTTTGTTGAAAAGTTGTAAGTCTGTCAAGCGGAAGCTGTGTCCTTTATATACCCATCACGGAGTGAACAATTGCAGAACATCAGGGGCGGCGAAACTGCGGGTCGCATCCAGAATGAAAAATCTGGGGCCTCTTTATGTTACCATTGTTACGTGACTGCTCTCGCAGAAATTGCGAGGTCGGTGCAGAAATTTCGTTTCATAATTCTCAGTGGCGCGCTCCTTTATCGGCTGTCACCCAATTGTACAATCTCGCCGTGCAGAATGTTCTGGAGAAGGACGACCCATTATGACGTCATTCATTAGGTGTACTGTCACGTGATGCTGCAATGACGTCACGTGATATATCACGTGCAAACTGGTGGAGGTCAACTGTGGCTTGAAGTGTATCTATCTCATGCTTTCTGATTGAACTCTTTTCTGCGATTGACAGCTTTGCTTCGATGGATAACGTGCGCATAGATCCAGATGCTGTTGCGGCAGCATGCTTTGACCGCTTCCGCAGGTTGCCGAAGCGGGGCAAGCCGCAAAAGGGCAAAGAATGGACTGTCCTTGCAGGCGTCCTTCTCGAGTCGCCGTCGACTGCTGTCCCTGTTACCACAACAGCGACTCACGTTGTTGCTCTTGGGACAGGCAGTAAGTGCGAGGGATGCGACACCATTAGTGTCAAAGGGGATCAATTGTTTGACAGTCACGCAGAAGTCATCGCACGAAGGGCATTCGTACGATACATATACAGCGAGGCGGAAAAGGTCATCAACGCGGCCCGCGGGGGGATGGTTCATGGAGGCGAGGGCAAACACGCGGCGGTTAGTAAGGTTTTCGAGCTTTCGAGTGAGGAGGACGCCTATCCTCTTCGTTTGCGGGATGGAGTCCGCTTCCACTTGTTCGTCAGCCAGGCTCCGTGTGGCGATGCATGTATCTTCCCGCTAGAACTGCCAGCCGGAAAGCAACGGGATGAATTTGAGAGGGAAAACTTTGGCATCGCCTCGCTACCTTCAACAACCGGTGGGAAAAGAGTGAGGGAGGATGACGGCGAGGAGTTGGAAAACACTGATTTGTCACCCAACGCAAAGCGGCCGAAGGTGGATGCATCGGAGGACGACGGCATCGATGAACATAGGACTTCGGACAATGAAAAACACGCCAAACGACAGCCACCCCGACCTCTTATTCATGCTGAGGGTGATATCCATCGCACGGGTGCAAGGTGAGTTGTTATTTTCGCCCTTGCTGATGCTTATTTTCTGTGGATGTGAGCGCATCGTGTCTTTCCCTGTATTGCTTCCCATTTCCCTAAGTACACGCGACGGCGTGTTTGTTGTTTGTTTTTGAAACAAATTATAGGTGCGTGCCTGGTGGGCAGCAAGACCGACACGAGCCATTGGGGTCTTATCATGAAGCTGGTATCTTGCGAACAAAGCCCGGGCGAGGAAATCCAACTAAGGTAAGAGTGAGGCCATCAATACCACGGGGTCGCTTTTCCTTGACCACTGAAATGTGTACTGACCCCTGCTGACTAAGTCGCGATTTCCCCGATTGCTTATGCACGATACACAGTCAATGTCATGCAGTGACAAGATCGCCCTGTGGACTGTCGTTGGCCTCCAAGGGTCTCTTATTGCGTCCCTCGCTGGGCCCATCTACTTGCACTCGGTGACGATCGGTCGCCACTACAACTCTGACGCACTCGAGAGGGCACTATCTTTGCGATTAAATGCGCCACTTGAGCTGCCAAGTGGATACACCCGGCATGTTCCCGTCATCCTCTCGACATCATGCAGATTTGAACACGACCGCGAGACCGCCGAGGCATTCGCGCGTGCATCGCAATTACCCGGCGCAAAGAAGTTTCCGCACATTGCTGGCGCCGCTTCAATCGGATGGTGGGAAGGGGCCAGTGAACAGGAAGCGACCACCAAGGGACGCATCCAGGGCGTTACTCCAAGTGGTATCGAGTGGTCCGCACGTGCAATGTCGATGCTGTGCAAGACATCCCTCGCCGCACTGTTCAACAAAACCGTCACCTCGCTCGCCGATGTTGGCAAGAAGCCGCTTCTTGAGAGGTGCGGCATATTCTGTGTTATCACAACAACGACCATCTCGCTGTTTCACCTGACTTTGGTTTCCCGCGCTGTCCGTAAATACTGAAATCGCCTATACTATGAATTTATTTTTTTGTGTACACGTGATACCGCAGCTCTGCAGCTGAAGCGAAAACGTACCTTGATCTCAAGCGAGCATCCTCGCGTTACCGTAGTGCACGCGATGCCGTGCTTGCGGGTCCATTGTGTGGCTGGGTCGGTAACAGTGCAGTGCAGCACGAGGCGTTTGAGGCGCGTCTTGGTGAGCAGTGAAAATAAAATGTGCCCTCATGCCACTGCCAACGAACGACAGTGGATACTACGCTTTACAGACTAATTTCGGGGCCGTGTCCATCTGCAAAACCGTGCGCGTCAATCTGCAAAACCGTGGGACATAAATTGTGCTCACCAGCGGCAACAAGCACCTTTAAACGTTTTATACATGGATGAGAGTCACGTTGCGATTATAATGAACACTATTTCCTTTGCGCGGCTCGGATGTCATCTTGCACCTTCTGTGCCTTTTGAAAGGCCTCGTCCTTGTCGTGCCCAACTATCCACAGGCGCTCGAGGTTGTAGTATTCGCGTGCCTCGGGGACAAACACATGCACGACCACGTTTCCAATGTCAATAGCCCTCCACACAAAGTTGTCTCCTCGGCTCATGTAGAACCTTCGCCCGTATACAGACTTGTTCTTGAACTGATCGGGATATAAGAAAAATACAATTAAAAGTGCAATGAGGGAAAGATGGGGAAATCACACACACACACACACACACACACACACACACACACACACACACACACACACACACACACACACACACACACAC
>CALSCR010000490.1:0-20938 GCA_943704495.1 Pigoraptor chileana
GTTAGGGGTTAGGGGTCAGAATTTGACGTGATACAACTAGAGGTGAGTGTATAAAGGGACAATTACACAGCCATGCAGCAAATATCTAAACCGATACTAATACTGACACACCCCGCCATGAACCCGTTACCACAACCCCTTCGACACAAACAACAAACACGGTTACGTAGCTGCCACCGACACGCACCACTCTTCTGTGGAATGCGGGAGCGGATGCTCGCCGATGGGCTTGCAGGCCGATAGCGCTCTGGTACGTATGCAG
This sequence comes from Pigoraptor chileana, assembly GCA_943704495.1. Classification (NCBI taxonomy): domain Eukaryota; class Filasterea; order Ministeriida; family Capsasporidae; genus Pigoraptor; species Pigoraptor chileana. Next base: position 263 of record CALSCR010000490.1, read on the forward strand.
CCGGCCCAGGCGTGTTGTCGCCTGTAGACAAGTGCAAAAATGTACACAACGACACGACCGTCAGCACGTGACATGCCGATTCACTTGCAAACAATGCATACGGCAGTCTACACATCGATTTGGTGCAAGAATGTGGCAGGGATGAGCATGCCCAGATGTTATGCCGCACAAGCACACGCATAAGCAGAAGATACCCACTGTCGCTCGGTAACCGTGTGCGCCCCCGGATGGAGAACGACTTTGCGGTGTTCTCCCGGCTGATGTGATACTGCCCAGGCCCAGGCACGGATGTGTCGACTGCAAACGCACACACACCCACGCACACACAGAGCGAATTAGCGGAAAAAAGATAAGTAAACGTGAGAGGGAGACTATAAAAGAAACATAAACATAACAGCTATCCATCCAAATGAGCAACGCATACACAACTCACTCTTGTGTGCATATGTTCGGCCGGCAATTGTTGCAGTTGGGCTTGCCGGTCGGTATCTCTCTGGCGCATACTCGCCAGGACCGGGGACAGACCCATCCACTGCATAGTTTTTGCATTCCAAAACACACAATATGCATTAATTATTCCATCCCATCCGATCAGATAAAGTGGCATATGGAAGCAGTACGTTTCTTCCCTGGAGATTATATATCAAAACAAAATTGCCACGCCGTCTGGGAGATGCATCATGGACTCGACATATTTCTATATGCTAAAGGAAGGCACACATGCACTACAGGCCGTAAATGGTATCAAAAAAGGGACGCTTACCGTCACGGTGGCGGAGGCGTCCTGAAATCGAGTATGAAGGTGCTCTGTGTTGGTCATTTGGCAGATATGCGCCAGGACCGGGCATGCTGGAGTCTGGACATCCAAGGTGTGGTGTTAGTGTCGACAGCCTGTCAGTGATGGACACCCTACTACCGCATGGAATACGGTTAATCCACACACCAAGCGTTCATATGTGCATGCGAATAGGCACTCACCAGATGTGTGCTGGTGCAGACGCCCTTTGATTGTCACGGCGGTGCTCGGGCGCCCGCGTGGAGTGTATGCGGCGGGGCCTGGATTTACACCACGAGAGTCTGCATTGCATGGCCCCATCAAGTCCCCAAATGTCAGCAACAACAAACAATAATACAACAAACAACATCCGCACACCATATCAATACAGATTTCCACTATAAATAGTTGAACGCGAGTGCGAAGAGCAGTGGACTAACACTTGCCTGGACTCTCGTGCCTGCCCTTGATGCTGGCCGCAGGAGCGCGGCCAAACTGCGAGGGAACACTGTAATTGGCGGGTCCAGGTCCGCCCAATGCATAGGCTGCAGATGCCCAGCGAATACACACTGTCAGAAGAATGCTTGCATCCTATGATCACGTTTAAGCTGCACTTTCGTCGATTTCGTACGTGAGACAGTGCATGCCGACTTACCGGGCGCCGACATGGGCCGTGCTGACGATCCACGCGACACATATGTGCGACGCGGGCTTGCCGGCTGATACTCGGCACGAAAGCCTGTCAACATGCGACACAGAATTACAGAAGTACACAGATGCAGATACAGACCAGTTGCAAACAGAGGAGCAAGTCAGACGGAGTCCGGAGTGCAGTGCAGCGGCAAGGTAACAACATCAGGTTCATATTTAAATCCAGAAAGATCGCGCACTCTGCGTATGGTCCCCAGTGTGATCGGATCCGCAGAAAATATGCACACACACACACACACACACACATATTTATATATATACACACACATGTATATTTATATAGACACACGCACACATCCACACACACCACACATACACCAGTTTGCACTAATACGACCAAGGACAACGCATTTATCACACTGCAATAATGCGCACCGTCCGCCATTTCAGGAATGTCAAATCGCAAGCCGCCCTTTCGCGATGATTCCAACAAATTCGATCTCAATCAGCGGGGGTTCAGTCCATCCATGCAGTAATATTCTCAGTGATCTTTCATAGTCTCCGCTGTGCACAATGGAATCATCCTTGTCTTAATACAACTTTGTTTTACGGTGGTGAAATGCAATTGAAATTAGGGAGCTGGTCTGGTGTGTGGGAGCGCGCCTATTGGCTGGTTTGAAAAAATCCATACCAAATAGCGGTCGATGAAACCATGACAACTATCACGTGACTGTTACTCCGGAGTTTACTCTGCCGAATCCTCCCACCTTCCAAAAATAGGTCCATAACAACAGCGACTGGCGGATCGACACCGTCATTGGCGGCGTCTCACAGTTAGTTCTGCGTGAACTTCACCAAAGATTAAAGAAGAAGAAGAACCTTCGTGTCTCTATTTAGCATTCGCTAACGAGTCTGCATGCATTGAAAGGACTGAGTGTCAGGCAATCAAATTATTGAGGTGCCGACTGTCTTGATGTGGTGGTTTGTGAACACGCCCTGCACATCTACACGCCACCAGCCCGCTGTGACACATTTGCTCGAGTAGACAAGACTAGAGGTTCTCGCGAAGCCGCACATACGACCGCCACAACCCCTCATTGTGACCTCAACTGATGTACGGTGTGCGCCTGCCGTGCGGGGTCAGCACGCACGCACGTGCCCGGTAGCCTCTGAGGAGGGCGTCCGGCTTTGTGCCAAGACCGACAAATTGTTCGCTTCCCCCGCGTGACGAGCACAGCGACTGGCAGCCGAGAGAGAGAGCGAGAGAGCGTGCATTTCGTTCGAATCACTGTTCTCTCTACATTTTTGCACCTATTTCCCGCGGCGCTGTGCGGAAGTGAGAGAGAATGGCGGCTCTTGCGCAGCCACCCTCGTCGGTTATACTGAGCGGAGCTTCTCCGTCGGGTCAGCAAAGCACTGCCGGGAAGCAGTTCATCCCGCTCAGTCTTGTCGGAGGTGGCAACGGCGATCGGGGAAAATCATCGCAGTCTTATCAGTCGTCTTCCAACGATGGAGCGTCGGCGTCGCAACATACCCGCGCTTCGTCTGGGAAAGGATCCGCTGAGTCACGCCGACGCATTGTTACGCTCGAAAAGAATATCGAGTACCTGCAAGGACAACATGGCGAAATGATTAAAGGACTGCACGAGGAGGTCGACAAAGTGCAGGCGGAGAATCAGGGTAAGTGCGCTGGCCCTCACATGAAATCCAAGTTTACTCGGGATCTGTCCCTCATAATATGCACGTTCATTCTCACTTATTAACGTGCCTATTCCCCGTATGTCTTCGTCTGCAGAACTCAAATTCAAGCTCCTAATGCTGGGTGGCTTTGGTGAGTACATCTGTGATTACACCGGATACACGTTGTGTGTGCGCGCCAATATGTGACAGTGCATGCCCTTGCGACAATGGAGCCGGTGCCACGTGCTCACTCCTTCTTGTCGCCGTTCATCACACAACAGACGAGAAGGACGTGCCTGTCCAAGAGCAACTCAGACCTGCGCAGAATCGCAACGCAAAACCTGTGACGCCGAAGAGTGATGGGCAGGGTCAGTAGTTGCTCATTCGAAATGCGTCCTTGCATTCACTCGATGTTCTTTATTTCTGTTGTTGTTGTCTGCTGAACCATCGGTGTTATGCTTTATGCAACCCTTGGGTTTGCCGTTACTTCTTTCAATGTTGTACCACAGCACATACTCAAATTGATTGGGATTTTCCAGAAAGCGCTCTGTGTCCGTTTGTGGCCGGGGAATTTAATCTTGCCGCCCATGCTGTTCTCTCCGCCACACCCGGCACAGACACACACCGATCATTCACATGCATGCTCACCGTCGTGTCTGTTCTCCGCCTTCACTGTGTTGATCCTAATCAAATCCACATGACACACACATATGCACACATACGCACACATACACACACGCTGACAAATCGTACTCACAGAAGTCAAGATGCTCATGTCCCAACTGGAGCACGTGCGCACAGAAAACGCGCGACTCCAAGCACTCGTCTCACAACAGCAGGGTGCGTTGCAGCGATACGAAGCGCAAATAGCCGAACTCGAGCGGAGAGAAGTGGCAATGCTCCAGCGACAACAGAGCCACACACAGCAGCTGCCCATACAACAGCAGCACGCTGCCCTCCAAACATCAGCACGTGATGTGTCAGCGGATATTCCTGATCCGTATCAAGTGGGAGGACTTCACGCACCTGCGGCCGCCGCTGGAGAAGAGGACGCCGAGTCTGTCGCGTCATTCAACCTGAACGTCGACGGAGAGCGCCTGCGCACCCCGGAGGGTGTCGGCGCGCTCATTTCAAGGATAAAGCGATTGCAGCGTGACAGCGACGCCAAGGCTGCCGAGTGCGAGGCGATTCGGACGCACATCCGGGCGTTTGTAAGACAGATGCAGGCAGTGCATCCGGAGCATGCCCACGTGGCGCGGGCGCACTTTGCGTCGATGCTTGGCGACGATGCTCGCGTGAGCACCTACGTACATCCCGCCCCGGATGCATCTCTGGGCCCTGTCGTGGGTGTGCGTGGAGGGAAGACGAGGGGTAGGGCGACGAATCCGACAAAGAAGACTGCCCCCTTTCCGCCCAATCAGCTGCCGTCGCCCCACGTGACAAGCGCACAGCCGCTCCAGCTGGACTACGAGGCAGAGTCTCACGGATTTCTGCCGAACATTGCGGCCGCCATGCACCCGGATGCGCGAAGAAAAGCACGTGCCGCAGCGAGTGGCGGCGCTCTGCAGGACGGCGCGGCGAGGCTTCTCTCACGTGATCAGCCCAGAATGGCCGCTGCCGGTGACCTCGTGGGCGACGTTGACGCTGCGGACGCGGCGACCGTTGTCAGTGACGACGGCGTTGTGCGTGGGTACGGCGCAATACTGCCGAGCATTGTCAAGCCGGCACATGGCCTGACGAATGTGGTGCGGCAGAAGCGGATGAAGGAGATTCAGAAGCAAAAAGCGCGCGAAATGCTCCCCTTTTGAATTTTTGTACCTGTTTTTTGTGTGGACAAATTCACAAACCTCCCCTGTCTGTCCCGAACCGAGCCGAGAGCAAGCGAGATGGGCTGGCGAGGGAGGGGTTGATATGACGCGTGGCGGCGGCGTGCGTTTTTCTGCGCTGACCGGGCAGTGTTTGCGCTTTCTTTGCGGCGCTGCCCTTGTGCAATCAGGGGTACTCACGTGAGTGCCCCTGTGTGCAATTGTATCATAACCGATATTTTCATGCGTTGCTTTCTCTCGATACTCTTTGCTTTCGGCCCGGTGTGGCTCTCTCTTGGTTCATGTGTAGTCTTTGATGCAGCCGTGTGTTGTACAACTGCACCTGTTTCGTTTCTCATTGTTCCCCTCGCCCTATTTCTCTATTGCTGTAGACGTGAACCGCATCTTTTCAGTCAACGAGATGCACTATAAAAAACCGAGAAAATTTCTCGTGACAGTTTTGATCGCAAATGTGCTCTTGTATTCGTATAGGAGCAGTGAGGAGAAGGAAAAGTGCATACGCATTGCATATATGTAGAAAAACGCTGCACGATAGTAGGAATTACAATGGGCCACATTGAGAAAAAAACCGACCACAAGTCAGGACAGTGCGGACTGGTAACTTTAAAAGGGGAGGACCCGCGAAGCCCGGTACCTCGCCGCCACACGACCAAACTTTGGCTGCGAGTACTTTTCGCGGACAGCCACGTGCGTTGCCGTTGGACACGCCACAAAGTGACCGTGAAGACGGTGTGCGCACGCACGGAGGTCGCCGACGGACATGCTGGTGTACCGCTCGATTGACGCAGGCTTCACGTTGTTGTTGGGCGGATCACACACGGCGCTCTCAATTCAGCAAAAGCATTACAACACATCATGCAGTGGCTGCTGCAAAAAGCCCTTTTCAGGTCTGATGACGAATGCACGCATAACTAATTTTGGAAACCAAGTGCCAACGACTTACCCAATGGGGCCGGCCGACAGTTGATAGGGCAATAGCAATGGCGGCGCCCATTATTTTGGAGGGGCGGAATGCCAAAAACCCGTCGTCCAACAGCGAGAGTTCGGCAAGGAACTGCAATACCGAAACAGAAAAAAAGTTATAATTACAAGTAACATCCGCCGTTAATAAAAACTGCTGCACTGTGTGACGTGTACGAGCGCGGTCTCCAAAGAGAGTCACGCACATCACAAGCACCCATGCGATCAAACGTTTGGTGCGCACGATAAGAAGCAACGTCCACTTTTCGAATGGATGATTATGTCCACATTTTCCATTGAAATTCAAGACGTCACATCAACGACAGATCACAACGACACACACACACACACATAGCCGATGTTGAGGGCTACCCACGTAAGCAAGCCACTGTGTATCGTCATCCGAAATGCCGGCGGCCTTGAAGAAAAGACGCGCAAATACGCGAGGAGTGACAGCACTCATCTCAAAGCGCAGGGTTCGCAACACGACGCGCTCCATGCGTACAATCTGTGTTGGGCGATGTGTTTTCCAGGGAGGTGATAGTGTGACGGTCACAACGGGTGGGCAGCGATGTGCAGGATTCAAGTTAGTGTCTTTGGCCCTGTGTCCCATGCACAACAAAGGTGAGCAGAGATATAGTACGGCCGTTAAATAGCACACACTACAAAAAGGCAATGATAATTTGTCAACCCTATCGCCGGAGCGAAAGTCGAGTGCATCGGGCCTGTGTCTCACCTCGTCGCGCTTGTAAGTGTTGTCGGAAATGCCAACAAACTGGTCGATCTCGGGGACGTAGATCTCCTCAAACTTACTGCACGTTAAATAAAATAAGAGTTGGGCACGCAGAAAAACAGAGGGATGGACACGCGGAGGACGGGCGGGAAGCGAGACAAGTGGTCATGTCACATCTATCTTGGAAGAAGACGGTTGATGAAGTTATACACATACACACAAGCAGACCATACGTCGTCCTTGCAGTACCATCTGCACAATTACAACGACAAGAACATCTAGTCAATCAACAGAGGATCGATTGGTACGCAGCAACAAGCATGCACGTGACGCCGACAAGCTGTAGCTTTGCACGAGGGACGGACATCTCCGACAGGAACCGATCGAGGAAGTTTGCCGTGAGAAAGAGTGTTTCTGGCTGCAATTTGAACTCCTCGCCAACATCCACGAGCCAGTCAATCAAGATGGACCGCATCTCGGGATTGATATCCCGCTGGCGACGCATGTATCCATTTTGCGGCATGATGCGAGCATCCGCCTGCACGCGGGAGAAAGAAGATTGGAGGTGAGGGAAGAACAAAGTAGGAGTTCATATTCAGTAAATATACAGATTCTTTCAGGACTTGAAGCACAACGTTCATGGACATCACAGGGGAGAGGGAGAGATGAAGGATTCAAGTCAGTGTCAGAGACGCTGTGCCCATGGACTCCACAAAGAGAGAGAGAGAGAGAGAGAGAGAGAGAGAGAGAGAAACGTTCGGTACTCAGAACGAGCACCGACCTCTCGTGTTGACAGATAGTCGAGGATGTCATCAATGTACTCGCAGCACCACACGGGGTCCAATCGCACGTCGCTGTGAAAATCATTGAGCCGCGCGGGTTCAGTCGATGTCGACAGCGACTGTCGACGTGTGGTGATCGGTCGCTCCACAGACATGGGCACTGTCGCAGGCAACAGAGCATGCCATATTAGTTAGTAAACATCCATGCAGACAACAGATCAGCCAACACACCCGCCCACAAACACACGCATGCGCGTACATAGGTACTTAGAGATTGCCTCCAGTTTTAGTGCGGTGGACAACATATGCCCCATGTGATGTAAAAAGAAAATAAAGATCGGGTGGAGAACAAAGCTATCAAAGCGATCCTCGCTGTTTCGCCCCCTTTTAAGCCGAGCTATAAACATCTGCACGCAACGACCATTTGTTAAGCCGATTAAAACTACCTGGAGACTCCGACGGCCATCCCACGGCAATGCCCTCGCCATTATTCATACGTTGCTGCAAATGCACAAAGGGAGAAAGTTAAGCGACTTGAGAGCACATCCCAAAGTACAATCAACGCCCCCACACCATACCACTTATCACACGCACCATCAATTCACACGACATGCTTACCTTCTTGTGCGACTGCCCTGTGGCATTGCAGTCCATTGCATTCGACACATCCCCAAGCACGGGCCGCCGTCCCTGGGCAGCACTCGCGACAGCACTCCCGTCGTAATCGCGCTTGTGCTTGCGCGCCTCCACAATCGCCGCATTCTCGTCCTGGTAGACGGGGAACCCAAATGTCGACGACATCCTCAACGTCGTTTCAATTGAAACGGATTCCGTATGTTGTCGATTAGCGGAGGGTAATATGAAGATAGCCTTTTTAGAAGGTCATCCCCGCCAGCGCAACACCGCGGCTGTGCACCCCTGCGATGCCCGAATGGATTCACGCAGATAACACAACATAACAAGTCAGCATTATAATTACGATGCATTGGCTTGTATTTTCACTGCAGATGCATGGTTAATCTTCATGCACAAAAGGATGTGTCAACGATATTTCGCTCACCCTACAATAGCCACTGAGAGCGCGCCCCCAATTTCACAATGATTAAAAATCTTTAACAAAGCAAAATGTGAGGGGTGCAAGGTTTGATTCCTGAATCCGATAACGATTACATGTCGTGTGTTTGACAAAACAACAATGCTTAGCCTGTCTGTTGGAGGGACGAAGTCAGTGACGTGCGGATGGAAGCAACACAGTCAACCCACGCACACAACACACGTTCGCCGCAATTGCTTCCAGATGGACAAATCACTCATTGCTGACTGCGACAGCCGTTGTGCAATGAAGAGAGACTGAACATGAGAGCAACGCTGCGTTTGTATCGCCACAGTATGGAACCAATGTTGCTTGAGTGTTGTTAGTGAAACAAAGCCCATTGGAACCGCGCCGCTGAACTGGAGCCGACCGTTGCTTTTGGGGGGTGTTTTGCGGTGCGTCTAAATTGCGCGACCCGTGCGACCCACCCCCCTCCAGTGGACCACATCTGATTGGTGTTGACTCTGCCATTGGCCACTCTCCCCTTTTCAAATCTCGCCTTATTCAAATCCCGCGCCTTTTTCTGCTTCCCTCCAATTTTCAACTACGACGGGGAGTGGCACGTGTGGCATCAGTAAGAACTGTCGGCTGTCATTGTCGACAATTAGCAAGGTTTCATGAAGGTTCTGAACTGCACTCGAAGCAGGGGACAGGGGTGCCTCTTCCTGTGAGGCCTTTTCTCCGAGTCGCAAGTTTGATCTAGTGTGAATTGTCTTAGAAGGCATAACCGCCAGTTCACAGCTCCCGATGATACGTCATGCCGTTCCGATCGACCGTTGATGGACATATGCACCTGCACCCAGAATACGAAAATGGGGTGAAATTCACACTTACATTTCCACTTTTGCGAATTCAATTGAAGTGACTCAACGACTTTTACTTACGCGAATACACTGAATCAACATAAACGCGCGTAACGCCACCGAAGCAACGCAAAGTGACACCAAGAATTCAGACAATTGAATCCCAAATGCAACAGAAACGCAGTCGGTTTCACAGAAATTCACTACAAACACACGCATAGCACGGCACACGCAATCAAGCAGCACGCAATAACACAACAACACACTTAGATCTTTGACTGAGATGCATGCGCCGAGCCGTCCTCAATCTCAGAGAGATAATGTTCTGCCTCGAGTGCGGCCATGCATCCAGTGCCGGCCGCGGTGATGGCCTGACGCCACTTCTTGTCCTGCACGTCGCCAGCAGCAAACACTCCCGGGACACTGGTCGACGTGAAGCCCGGTCGCGTGAGGAGGTAGCCGTCCTCGTCGAGCTTCAGCTGTCCCCGCAAAAACGCAGTGGCGGGCTCGTGGCCAATCGCAAAAAACAGACCGTTCACTGGCAGATCGCTGATTTCACCCGTCTTTGTGTTGCGGATCTTCAGTCCTTCCAAGAGATTCTTTCCGTAAGCTTCGACGGTTTCGGTCGAATACAGAAACTCAATCTTGGGGTTCGCAAGTGCTCGTCGCTGCATGATCTTGGACGCGCGAAGTTCGTCTCGCCGGTGAATGATATAGACTTTGGATGCATACTTTGTGAGAAAGCTCGCCTCCTGCAGCATTACAATGAGGTAGACGTGCATGCAAAGTTTGAACGTGAGCAAACCCGAGCGATCATATGGCCGTAGAGTGCGTGGAGGTAGGCGCTTGAACGACCAACGCAAAGACTGCCAATCAAATACAGCAGCAACAAACGAGCGCAATGCACAACCATAGACACGTCACTCCACGCACCTCCATCGCAGAGTCACCACCGCCAATGACGGCGACGGGCTTCCTCCTAAAGAGAGGCAGCGCGCCATCGCACACGGCGCACGCAGAGATGCCCTTGTTCCAAAAGCCGTTGGCTTCGTCAGAGCCCTTAAACTCGAGCCGTTTCGCCACGGCGCCAGTCGCAATGATCACGGCATCCGCAACGACCTCACGCTCCGAGGAGAAAATGTGGAAAGGCCGCGTCGACAGATCCAGCTTTGTCACCGTCTCGCTAAAAATTTCCGTACCAAACTTTGAGCTCTGCTCGCGCATCTTATTCACGAGTTCAAAGCCATTGACACCCTCGGGGAAGCCGGGGAAATTCTCCACGTCCGTTGTCGTAGTGAGCTGCCCGCCTGCCGCAATGCCGTTTGCCATGAAACCTTCAAACAGCACAGGCTTGAGCTCAGCACGTGCGGCGTAGATGGCGGCAGTGTGCGCCGCAGGGCCCGAGCCAATAATGCACAAGCGGGTGCGAATGGATTGCAGTGCTGCGGCCGCCATGCTTGAGAAATTGGGTTGAAACACGAATGGAGGAATGGTGAGAGGCTGCAAAGAGATATCTATGTTCTTGATTGGAGAAGGATTCATACTTGTAACTTTTGGAGTGCCGATGCTGTTCTGTTCAGTATCAGTGCGTTGGTTGGTATTAGCGGACACGGTTGGTCACTAATGAAGTTGCATAATACCATTAATATTACTATTTGCGCATATCCACTCATTATGAATATGACTGGAAGTTTCTGCAATCAACCGATTACGAAAAAGGCGATTGAGTTGAATTCAGCTGCGCGGGGTTCTCCCGTCTCACCACGCGGGAAGTGATGTCATGATGACACACCCACGCCACAGGATTCGCAATTGATGCGGTTTCTCCGCAGGCAGTGTTGGACAAAGAATTGTGGGGGCTAACAAAAAACAACACCAATGATCAAAACACACTGCCGTTTTACAAGGGATGCGCAGTTGCAAACATGCAAATGATGCCGTTTCGGAAGGTCCAGTCAATAGTAGGCTTTACTAGTGATTCAACCGACAAACAAAAAATTCTCCCTTCGGAAAAGGTGCGGGTGCGGACATGCCGTCACCCTTGTCACTTGACAGCAAAAGTTGCAAACGCACAACGCAACGCGATGCGACGCGGAATAAAGGCAAAAAACATACAAACAAAATTGGAGACGACACACACATAAAATATACGTATACACGGTAATGAATTTGCGACAAAGAATACACACGCACACGCACACGGATATCTGTAACAACGCAAACCAGAAACAAACACAGGCAGGCAGCGCGGATATCCGGCGCCAAAACACTGTGCGAGACAACACACATTCATACCCACGTGCGCTGGAGCAGATTCAGCAATCACAGAAGACACAGGCAGAGAGGCAACTGCACAAAACACACACATGCACAAAACACACACATGCACACGCACGACCGTTCACGCGCACACCGCAGCCTCAGGCGTCGATATCGTCGTCCTGGTCGGCCTCCTTGACTTCCACAGTGTGTATGTCATCGTCGTTGCCCTGCGCCTCAGAGTATGACGGCGGGCCGCCCGCAAGGTCAATTGATGGAGAAGACTCGTGGTGGAGTCCTTGCGACATGCCACTCGCGGATCCGTGGGGACTCCGCTCGTGGGATGACTTGTGCGCCACCTGCTGCACGACCGGTGCCTTTGTGCTTGAGCTGCCGTTCTGGTATGCAAGGACGGGCTCGTGGCCAGACTCGATGGGCGCGGTGTGGGACAGAACAGCACTGCTGTCAATCTCTGTGTTGACAGAAACAAATGCAATCTTGTTGGCGTCTTCCTCGGTGCTCGGACCTGCAATGTGGACCGTGGTGCAGACAGAAGCGACGAGGCAGTGAGTTTGATGCACACCAATGCATGCGAAATAATCATATGCGAGGTGAACGATCTGATCATATACGCTCGTGCTACACGCATGCGAATCAAGCCAGTAGATTAAAAAAAATGTGTGCTTACCGACTTGGTTCTTGTAGTACCAACGCAGCACATATCGACTCAACACGACTGCATACAAAACAACAGTAAGCGACGAACAAAACAAAAGAAAGTTGTTAGTAGGTCCAAAAATATGGTAATGGCACATTGCGATGAATCAGCGCACACATACATATGCAAAGAAGGCACACGACAACAGACACGTGACGCACCCGGCGGCAGAGTTATAAATGCGGCAATTTGGCAGAAGAGCCACTCGTAACCATTGAGCACGCTCGTTTGTGTAAAGCCACCGCCAAACTGGACGACCAGTGCTTGGATCACCGAGATGGCGACGAGAATGCACACAAAGAGCCGGTTGCGGAAGAGCCCCTCAAACACCCAGATAGCTGCCAAAAGCACGAATCGCGATTGTGTGTGTGTGTGTTTGTGTGTGTGTTTGTCAGTAAATCGGAAGGGAAAAGAGAAAAATGCAAATATCTACAGTGACTTGAATGAAATAAACGAATGGGCCAGTTCCAACAACTCAAACCCCTCATATGTTTGGCACACAGCCAAACATGAACTCACACACACACATACACACACTCACGCACCGTATGTGAGCTGGCGGGCCATAATCTCATTCCAAATCTGCATAAACACAAATGTGGTGAAGACCAGAGTGTCGCGCTTCTTCGTGTCGCTGCCAGGGATGTCGAGGATCGGGTATGCAACAAACAGGACGAGGAGAAGCACAGTGGTCTGCACGGATGTAAGCATAGACAGAAGATAAACAAGGGTGAGTTCAAGAGATTGAGTCAATACCAAATCATTTCAGCAATGACACAAGTGACATGGGGTTAGGGTTAAGTAAAAAATGCGCAGCCAACGAATGCTCTCATACATGCAAGACAGCAAAGGGGAGCCATCACAACAAGGGCCACTAGCGCACCTGCACGAAGACCTGGACGATAATGTAGTGACGCATGTTGCGCGTGATGAGGCGCTCCGTCCGCTGATGCCTGTTTTGTTGATAGATTGCGTTGCGGTCAAGGAAGACAGAGTGACGAACACCAGAAAAACGACCACAACAACAGCAGCAGCAAACAACAACAGCAACAACTTGATTGTGAGGATACGGTTTGCGGAGGAGAATGTCATCCGCGGGATCGTCGGTTGCGAGTGCAAGCGCACCAAGTGTGTCCATGATGAGATTGACCCACAGCAGTTGCACGGCAGAAAGCGGCGACGAGCCCGTAGATACAGACCCAATGAACGTAATCAGAATGGCAACCTGCGACAAAACACAAGCACAAAGCAACGCATAGCCAGAATGAGTGTGTTTGTACGGCAGGGGATATTGTGTACCTGATGTGTGACTTTCACCACTCGCAAGAAGTTGGACACAAGCAATGGATTGGCAGAGAGGGGGCATACACTGAACAGCAATAAAGGACAGACGCACTACGGTGGCACAACACAACATAACACAATCAGCCCGAGCAGTGGGCAATGAAACCGACCATGTTGACGGACAGCTGAAACTGAAGAAACTTGCGGATGCAGTCAAATACATTGCGTCCCCAGCGAATGGCCTTCACAATCGACGAGAAGTTGTCGTCGAGAAGGACAATGTCTAAGCGGCGACAGAAACAGGGGCAGCGAAAAAGAAGGCGCATCACGTGTGGTGGAGACCGCGTAAGTACCATGCCAGTCACACGATAACAGAGCCCCACAATAAGATCGCGCATCTGCACAAAAGCATCAGATAGACACCGCCCCACCCACGCTCACAACACACAAGTACACGGACATGCACACACACACAGCACACAACACGCACCAGATGCATTCATGGCAATGTTTGTGCCGGACTGGCCCATAGCGAAGCCGACGTCGGCCTCCTTGAGTGCGGGGGCGTCGTTTGTGCCGTCTAGGACGTAGGGAAGACAAGGGCTCGTGTTACAACGCGATACGTAACCACAATGCACGAGTGCAAGCAAACCAACACACGACGTGTAGTCAAGTCATCCGTTCACATTCGTGTAGTCAAGTCATCCGTTCACATTCTCATGTCCACATGTGCGCGTGTGCGATATGCTTACCTCCAGTGACAGCAACAACTTCTCCCAGCTCCTTGAGTCTGCGCGATAGTATGCACGAAAGTCCAGTGCGTGTGTTAAAAAATGTGATTGAACAAACATTCAAACAGTGTAAAACAAAGGTCACGCCAAGCGACACACATGCCAAGACCATGCTCACAAGACAACCCACACAACACTTCATTCAACACAAACACACCTCCGCACGAGCTCGAACTTGTCAGCGGGCGAAGAGCGCGCAAGGACCTGAATGTGGGGAATGAGCTCGGTCTTCTCCTTGTCGGAGAGCGCGCGGAACACGGGTCCCTCGATGGCCACGCCGCCGGGAGTGAGAATGCCGCACTCTTGCGAGATCTTCTTTGCCGTCAGAATGTTGTCTCCGGTGACCATCCGCACCTTGAGACCGGCTGCTTGGCACTGGCGGACGGCATCGGGCACTTCCTTACGCACCGGATCCTATGTAGGTGTGACGTGTTGCGTCCAATTTTGTATGTGGATTGTGTGTGCGTGTGGATGTGGTGTGGTGTGTGTTTTTGTAGCGTACACAGAGCAGGAAGCGAAGAGTGAGATGATATAATTGATCAGTGCCTTAGGCGCTATGGCCATGGAGTTCACATGAGGTATACAAAAACATACCCACACACACACACACTATATATATATATATATATAGCCAGTACCGCCCCAAGTGAGAGTAGAATTTTATAATTCACAAGTAAAATTTCTCACCTTGATGCCAACAAGACCGATAAACGTCAGGTCTTCCTCGGGATCCTGCTCAATGGCCGGAATGTCGTCAAAGTTGCGATACGCCAACACGAGAGTGCGGAGACCTGCAGCCGCGGGGTGTAAAGCAAAGCGCCACAAACATGCAATTGTGAGAAAGGGACGGACACCATATTGGGATGACGGCAGAGTGCATCCAACACCAACCACCACCACTGCAGAGACAGAGTAGCAATGGCAGGAGTGACAGACTCACCGTCGCTGGCCATGCGCTGCACATGATCCAGGATCCACTTCCTCGTCTTGTCGCCGAGCACCTCCGTGTGACCGTCCTTCGTAATGGCGTGCTTGCAGAGTGCCAACACAATCTCTGACGCACCCTTCGTATACATGCGGTACGGCGCGAGGCTGTCCGCAGGGACGCACGTGCTGGACATGCGCTTGCGATCGGAAGAAAATGCCAGACTGCAACGTGTGTGTGTGTGTAAGGACAGGACAGATGAGATTAGTAAGCATCCCACAGTAGAATTCAGGCGAATACAACACACACAAGACAGGCACAATTCGCTTTCCCCATACAGCTGAACGGACACAAAACGCAAGCGTAAAGTCACACACGCAAATTCAAGACTCACGTGGCCTCGTCAATCTTGCGCACGTGCTTGCGAATGTCTTCGTAAGGCTTTCCCATCTTGTGAGCCCACACGAGCAGCGCACCTTCCGTCGAGCTTCCGACAAAGACCTGCGGACGGAATATGCACACACAACGACAAACACATGAGTACATGAAAGCAAATTCGACACAGAGAGAGTGTACAAATTTAAACAGGCACAGACACGCACCGGCAGGGGGTCCTTCTCCTTGTACTTGACAAAGCACGTCGAGTTGATGGCGGCGCATTCAGCGACAAGATCAAGCAACTTGCGGGTCGGAAAGGTGTCTGCGGTAAATGTGTCCTGGTAGACCTGTCCGCCAACCACGCACTCGGTGACGGTCATTCGATTCTCCGTCAGAGTGCCCGTCTGCACGTGACCAAGAAGAGTGGGGGGGGGGGGATCAGAATGCAACCCAACGACACAACATGAATAAGCGCAGAGGGTGCATTGCGCATCCCATCAACAACCGCTGTACAGCCCCTGACAACGCATGAGACACCCACGAACAACACTATGGATGCAGATAGGGTCAAGTGTGCCGGTTGCGGGTTAGAATTAGGGCAGAGGCCCCTGTGTGTGTGTGCAGGTGCACTTCAACTGTAGATGTAGGATTCAAGTCAATGTCTTGGGTGTTGTTCCACAGCTTCAATAACACACACACACACACACAACGCACCTTATCAGAGCAGATGCACGTGGCCTCTCCCATGGTCTCAGAGGCGATGAGGTGACGCACAAAGTTCTGATCGCGGATCATCTTGTACATTGAAAAGGCAAGCGAAATTGTGACGGCGAGCGGAAGGCCCTCGGGCACGGCAACAACGACAATCGTAACTCCGATGACGAAAAACTCAATCAGATCTTCCAGCTTCTTCCACTTCCACGTCTCGTCAGAGATGCTGATGATCCAGCGGACGGTTAGACCAAGAAACGTGATCACACCAGCTGCGAGGCCGACGTAGCCAATCTGCACGGCGAAAACCTCAAGTTTTTCTTGGAGCGGCGTTGTTTGGCTCTGCTGTTCGTTGAGCATCTTCTGGATCTGACCACCAGAGGACAGTGGCCCCACGCCCGTTGCGATGTATGTTCCGTTGCCGTCGCTCACCTGTGGTTTGTTATTTGTGGCAAGGGAGGAAGATATAAACAGTTACAGTCAACAACGGTACGAGAAGGCCCACACATACACACGACTCGTATTTAACTGCAAGTAATCAAACATGACAAGACAGAAACAGAGACACAGGGAAACCTTCAGTACTCAAAACACCTTAAGAGTGAGAGAGCGAGAGAGAGAGAGAGAGCCCACCTGACAACCAGAAAATAGAAACGGTGCCTCCCTTCGCTTCTTAACAGGCACGGTTTCTCCCGTCAGCGGCGACTCGTCGATCGTAAGATTAAGGCCATGCACGAAAATACCATCGGCAGGCACTTCGTCACCCATTGCAAGCTCAACGAGGTCGCCGCACTGCACATCCCAACTGGAGATTTGATCCTGCGCACCGGCACGTATAACCTTCACCTTTTTGTCGCTTTGCAGCAGAAGGATCTTCTTGAACTTTCTGTCCTTGTGGTAGTCGTTTCCCGACGTCACACCAACGACAATGATGATGGCCATGAAAATGGCAATGCCCTCCGTCCATCCCGACTTTGGGTCGTCAATCAGGCCGAATGTGAGAGTGACCGCCGCGCCAACAAGAAGAATCTGAAGGATGCGGTCCTGGAATGCGTCCACAATCAGTGAAAAGAGAGACACAGACGGCGGAGGAGGGACGACGTTCCTGCCATACCTGTAAGCATTGGGGCAATCCATGAAGAGTGTCAGCAAAAGCATCTATGACCCTGGACTAAAAAAAATCCCCTCCGTGTCGTTCTTCAACCTCGCATTTACACGTTGAAAGAAGAAACACAACATTCTCATTTCAATCTCTGAAGGAGGGACAGGAGGAGGGACTATCGAGACAGGTTGCAGTCACACGCACCATTCCTGCCGCTTGGCGTAGTTGTTTTCAGCCGCCGGTGGCGGGATCCCCGTCTCCAAATTGCACTTGAGACTCCGCGCAATACCCTCCACATCGCCTGCTTCACGCAACACTGCGAGCTGCTCTGGTTTGTCGCGGTTGTCAAAGCTCACAATCTTACCGAGGTCCTCCGAGGTAATGCCAAACGTCTCATCTTCCAGTGGCTGTCCGAGAATGAGCGAGCTGATTCGCCGCAATCCCGTCACCGACCGCGATGCACGACGCTGCATGTTGGGCGTGGAGTCCACGTTCACTGCGACTTGCGACATGATTCCCGTGCGGGTCCGCGCCCCGGCGCCGGCGGATCACGTGCGAGGCAAGGGCGTATTGTGCGCCGACACAGGACAACGTTGTAACCGAGTATATATGAAGTAGGGCGCTCTAGCATGAACACGGCAGAGTCAAGTTTTCACTGCCGATATCTGAGTGAAATGAGCTCACACGAACTGTAATCCTTTCTAAAGTGCGGTGCATCCCCAGAGGTAAAGGGGGCTAAGATAACAAGGTGTCTGGGGCGACACAAAAAACATTAATTAATATACTTTGGGTAGTGGTGTTGTAGATCAACCGGTGCCGTTGAAGCGAGATTGTGCGTCCCTCTCTGTCAGTTTCCGTTGGTATGCGAGGAAAGAGATTATGCACGGACTACTGCTCTCTCTCTCTCTCGCATGTGTGTGTGTGTGTGTGTGTGTGTGTGTGTGTGGGTCTGTTGTCAGCGTGACTCCAAATCCGCCGACACCCAATTATTCTCGCGCCCATTTGTATCACGATTGTATCGAACCGCCATTTATTAAAATTCGGATGCCAGGAGTATTGAGTGTCCCCATCCAAAAAGTCTCAATTATCGAACCCGTTTTCAATTTGTGAGTACGGCTGAAACCACCCCACGCGGTGTACGAGCATTTCAATTGACTCGTTCAATTAATCTGAAAACGAGTGGAAATATTCGGTCCGATCTGCTGTCCGCATCACATAAACAACATCCGTTGCTAAGAGCGGGGAACCTTAGCAACAGAGGACATCCGGGGGTTTGTATAGCTGCGCCCATTCAATTCCGCTGACTATGGGCTGACTATGGGCCCAGTGGCGAGCCTGTCACCGTGGCAACCTTCTGAAACGAGAATCTGCCCAAATGGGGATGGAGAAGAAACGCACACTCGGCACAAACACTAAACCGAGGCTGGGGAAGGAAAGGGGAGGTGTCAGAGAGAGAGAGCGTCAGACAATTACACACACACACACAAGAATGTGGGGGCGTGGGGTTGCTGGGCTTGGCGGCGTTCGATCCCGTTTATTCAGCCAGCGGAAGACATATTGTGTAATGACAAAACGCTTGTTCGATTGGGTCAGTTGTCGCCTAATGCCCAGAAGGTGGGCCGGCTCAGCGTTTATAGTTGAACTTGAGCTTCACAAGATACCTGTGTTGTTTCGTTGGACAAGATGACCGACACACATGAGAGACAATTAAACGAAAAATGGCTTCACGTGAACCCATCCATTTCAAAATTTTGTTGTGTTCGCCCCTCCCACCTGATGTTGATCTGGGACACGTCGTACACAATAAACTCGTTGTACAGAAGCGATGTGCCGCTGACGTTTGAGGGCTGCCCCTGGCCATATGGCACCGTGACGTCATCGTCGCCGGGGAGTGTTTGCGTGTCCGATGGGTCCGGGTGCGTCGTGCCGAGACCTGAGAATGAACCAAAAAACCAAGGACGATACGTTAGTAAAAACAATTTGGGATGCCGGGTCAACGCATGCAGGAGGTCGGGGATGATCAGATGGTGAATTTGAGTGCACCCACCCTTTGTGCTGTGCTTGTTTCGCGGGAGTTTTGTGACAAATTCCGAATGCTTGAGTTCATACCTGCGACGGCGAGGGTGTCACATGTATAAACAAACAGCACACGCCCCGTTCCTTGCCATATGTTCCTTGCCATACGTGTGCGTTTCTGCCATTCAATTGAAGCATCACACCGGGTGACTTCCGCGGAGATCAATCTAGCGTCTGCGAGGACACTACTCAACGACAAAGAGCCCCGACCACGAACGGAGCTGGAGTGCCCATGCCAAAGCCACCCACATGCTCCCCAGTGCAACATCTGCGAGAAGGAGGTATCCATACGGATCGGAGCTCGAAGTGAAGCAGTAATTGGCCGACTTGGAGACCATGTCTGCAGATGGAATTGCACGATACGTAGCATTTTTGCATCGCAAAAATTAGACAGATAAAAATAATGCGGAGTAGCATTAACAAAGCCATGCAGAAGACCATGTGCTTCAGTATTGCTCATCATTGGATCCCGTGCAAGTGTCACCCACCGGCAAAGTAGACGCCTGTGTGTGGAGGGGAGAGAGAAGAAAGAGTAGGATTCCAAGTTAGTCAGTGCCTTTGAAAAATAAGCATGCTACAAATCATGTACCAGTGCAGTTGTGTGTGTGTGTGCGCGCATTCGTATAGAAAGAAGAAAGGGTCGGCGGTGTCGCTCTGCGTCATCCGCAGCAATCGTCCATCGTTGCACTGCGTGCGTGTACATAGTATCCGTGTGTGTGATTGTGTGTGATTATGTGCGCGTGTGTGGGTTGCGTGCGTATGTGCGTGTGTATGTATGCACTCGCCTTTTCCGAACATGTATCCGGTCTGTATTGTGAGAGCAGCACCAGTGCGATCAATAGTGCGAATGCGAGCGTGTTATGAAAGGGCGGGAAGAAATTCAAAAACACTCGGAATACATGCACTGAAACCCAACCCAAATGCTCGCAATTTACACAATCACTCATATTCCCGCAAATACATGCACATTCAGACATGCATACGCACGCACAAGCACACGCACACACGCACACACACACGCACACACACACACACGCGCACACACGCACACACGCACGCACACACACACACACACACACACACACACACACACACACACACACACACACACACACACACACACACACAC
>CALSCR010000495.1:8738-23031 GCA_943704495.1 Pigoraptor chileana
GGGGGGGGCATCTCGGCAGCGGCGGCTGTTCAGAGCGCACCGCCGAGGCGGTCCATCGGATGCACCCCAATACTGAGTGGCGTAATGGGCTAGCGACTCATCTTGAAGCATTGCCGTCCACCTCATTTGCCTCTAATTCGGACCGCAAGAGAGAGAGAGACGACAGTAACGGCAGGCACGCACTTTCCACTGCCAGCTAATCACTGACCGGCAGCTACCCGGGCCACGCCATCACGTGACCTGTTTCGGACATGCGAGATCTCGGAACATTTTCAGCACGTGATGCATGACATCATGCTCCTGACCCTGACCTCATTCTGTTGGCTATTTTTGGGACTGCTGTTGTGTCTCACTCGCGGCAACGGCGCACACCAGATCCAACCACAACTTAGTACTTATAGGGGACTGTAATGCATTTACTAGAAAAAAGAAAGCAAAGAAGAAGAATACATGGTCTTCATTCATATCAGGAGTGAATCTCATAGTTTTGCAACTTTCATACGCACATATCCACATCACAACAGATTCTGATTATTATCATCACCAGCAACGCACTTTCATAGCACATATCCACATCACAACAGACTTTAATTATTATCATCACTAGCAACGCACACAACACACACAAAAAAACACACTCAGTTGTGCGGTGCTGCTGTCGGCCTGAAACGACGGCTGATCCCGCAAAGATGGCGCTCGCCCGCGTGGCAAAGGCGGTGCAAATGGTCATCGGCCACAGCGGACAAGCATGCGCCGTCAACGCCATCGCGTCTCTGATTGATCGGCTGCCAGGCTCCGCCAAGAACGTGCTGATGCTGTGCGAGGGTGTGACCCACGGGGCCAACAATCCCTACCACGCCGAGGATGTTCTGACGCACTCGATCGCGGTGGCATACCACGCACACTTGAATGCCAGTGCGCGCACGGATGCAACCGAACGCGATGTCCTTGTTGCGTCCCTAGCGGGCCTATTTCACGACTGCGGCAAGCCACAGACACGGCAGCGGAAGGGCAAGTACGTGTGCTTTTTCGGGCACGCCGGCTATGGAAGCTCGCTCATCCACGCCGTTTCCGACGGACTTTGTGGTGAGTTTAGCCTCGCTGACGCCGACATGGCTGTTCTCCGTCTCCTTGTGAGCACGCACATGTGCCTGTCCTTCAAGGGCCGGCCGCAACCCCACCTGGCAGCCCGGAAGGCTACGCAGGTGCTTCAATCGCTCCTTGCATCCCGTGAAGATGCACACCGGTTCCACTCGCTGGCTGCGGATCTTGCCGCTGCAGATGCCGCAGGTGCTGTGCGCACATACGCCCTCTCAGACGACCATCCTGCATCGCGCCCGTCATCGTCTACCACGACCACTGTTGGCATTGAGGGTGCGTCGGCGCAGTCTTTTAACAGGGCAGTGTTCCGAGTTCTCGGCATGGCGGGCTCTGGCAAGACGACAGAGGCTAAGCGAATTGTCCGCGCAGCACGTGACGCCGGTCTGACTGCGGAAGTAGTGTCACGTGATGTTGCGGCAATGCGAAACGGCATGCGCGTCGCCCGCAAGACCGTCGGTGCCGAGAGGGCATCACTTTTTGCGTCTGTCGGTGTCACGGAGGAGGAGGTGGCTGCTGCGGTCGTTGATTACGAGCGGACGGCAAACTCGACGGGACGCACTTACCGCGTGCTGCGTGCACTGAGCCTCACTGGCACGGGAGACACACAAAAGACGTTTGTGTGGATGATCAATTCTGCCCTGGAGCGGTCGCAGGTTGTTGTGGTCGACACTGTGCAGTTTCTGTTTGCCGGCAACCAGCTTTCCAAGATGCTTGCTGGCGTCAGCTCTCACTTTTCTGCCGACACAACGCTCCACGCCGGTGTGTACTGTCCGTCGGCAACGTTTTTTGGCGTGCAAGCCGATGCCCTGGAGCACATGCACGGCGTCACGCACAGGACGCACGTGGAGGAAGACACGCGCGCCCAGTACCCCGTATGCGCCACCGAGACGGACAAGGCTGTGACGATGGACAATCCGCACATTCCCCTCGGCATCTGCGACCCGCTTGTTCCCGCCATTCTCGATCGCATTGCCGCGTCCAATGCAGGACAGCACACCGCCGTGGAAATGGCGGAGAAGTGCGCGCTCGCCTACCTGCGGGGGCTGATGGGTCGTCTCGGCAACAACACGACCGTGCAGTCAGCGTGTGCAGAGATCGAGTGCCGCCTCACTCCTCACCGCGTCAAGGTGTCGCTTCAGTGCTTGGATCAGGATGGCCACCTGACGCAGGAGGCGGATTTGCCCACTATTGTCACTCTCGGCTATGTGAACAACCTCAAGCCGACTATCACTGCATTCCGCGACCTCCGTGGGAGCGCGTTTATTGTCGACAAGGTTGCTGCATCAGAGTCGACATCGCCATCGACATCATTGTCGACAGTGCCTGTTTTGCGCGTGCGACAGATGAAGGCGTCGCTGCCCATCTTTGATGAGCTCCGCGAGTTGATGGAGAAGGAGACTGCGGCCATTCGCGCACTATTGGCAACGTCACGTGATGCGGGCGAGACGGCACTGCGACGCATGCTCGGTCTCGATGCCTCTGCCGCCCTTGACATGGAAGACACGAACATTCTCGACAACGCGCGCGGTGTGCTTGAGTCTGATGCGAGCGCCGCGGGGGCGACGGGCGGCGCAGTGAGTCACCCGCCGCTGGTGTGCACGGCCATCTCGGCAAGCCCAAAGGTCGATGGAAGTCTCGCAGTACTGTATCTTCTCGATGAGCACACAGCTGCACGATGCCCGAAGACTGTCCAGGGTGCTGTTCTCGCGCACGTGACGGTTGCAGATGGGACGCGGCGTGCGATTGTGTTTGGCAGCAAGGGCACTGCGCTTGCCGGGCAGTTGATGCAGGATCGCGTCTGCGAATCGATCATTGGAAGTTACGGATCTGTGGCTGCCTTTGTTGAGGCTGTGACGCCCCTTGTTGTGCGTCTCTGTGCTCAGTGGGCACATGCCGAGGCGTGGTCGCTCTTGTTTGAGGCAGTGCCCCGCGACGAATCAAGCGAGCTTGCAACGCGCTATCCCCACGGCGCGCAGTTTGTGATGCTGGCGGCGGCGGTGCAGATGGACGACACCTCGCCCGTTGCGATTGTTCTCCCCGACAAGGTGCTTACCACTGCCGACAGCAGCCTCGTGTGTGTGCGGCCCATTTCATTTACAAGCATCGACGAGGCACTGGATAACCTCGGCGCTCAGATTGATGCCATTGCCGAAGATACACACGCGGCACGTACAGCACATCCCGAGGGATTCGTGCTCACGCTTGGCCTCCAAGACGGACGGAGCATTATGGTCAAGTTGAAGACGTCCCTGTACTATGTCGCACACAAGGTGATGGCCCGCCCAACACACACGCACAAGATCCTCGAGAGCATTCGTGCCCACCGGACCGACGATCAGGTCCAGCGCATTCTCGCATGGTTTCCGCATCTTAGTAGGTATGAGGGAGTATCCATGGCGTTGGAGCTTCTTCCTCCCACGCTGATACAGACTCTTGGAAGCGATGACGCCCGGCTCGATCGGCTGCATCTGCACCGCCAGCAGTTGTCAGAGATGGTTGTGAAGATTGAGGCACACGTGTGTGCAACCTACGCAACACATGCGCGTGTGGTTGCAGCAAAGTATCTCTTCACAGAGTACGTTCCACGCCTGATTGACATTGTGGATGATGTGCTGCGACCCATTCTTGCTGGGGCGATGGTTCCAGCGAATCCGTTTTCGTCGTATACGTCTGCTTCGACCCCCGAGAAGGATGTGCGTGTACTTTCAGAGCGATTCGCGCGATCGATTGTGGCCGAGGTGAAGAGGAACTGCGAATTGCAGGCGATGGCCGCGAATGCCCTCCAGGCTGATATTAAGGATGCAGTGGCATAGACGCACCATGTGGTGCCTATGTATGTATGTGCGATGTATGTATTTATTGATAAAATAATGCATTTAAAGAAAGGTTGCGAAATTGTGAATCGCAAGTGCGGAGATGCCACTTGTGTGAAATGATCAAGTTAAAATATCGCTGTCTGCTACTGAAACCAAGGTCAAACGGGCATCTTCTTACAGAAGAAGCACACTGGTGTACTTTAGGGGGAGCCACATGTATGCGATTGACAAACACACACAATCAAGCTATGCTAAGAACTGCTACTCGAAATTATGAATTGTGCAGAAATACAAAAATGCTCATCTTGCGCATATATTCAAACACTGCCCGTACTGCGGCGAGAGCAGAGACAATATAAAGAGAGGAAAAAACACACACAGTTTTCGGGAGAGGGCATGCACTGAGAGCCCTGTAAAACGCAACATATAAAAAACAGACTCACACTAAACAACAATGTAAAACCAGTTCGTTGAACACCGATTGAACAAAAAACACAATCCAGAGAGTAGTATGACATACATGCAGCGAGCGCACACACGCACACGCACACGTGTCTACTTCTGGTACTTTTGCTGGCGGAGCTTTGCGAGCTTCTTCCGCGCATCCTCGAGTTCCTTCTCCTTGCGCAAAATCTCCTCGTAAGCACCCATCTCTGCCGCAATCGACCCCACAAACCGCTGATCCACAGTGACGTTGACGTCCTGTTCCTGGAACACAGCGGCATCGCTTGCAGCCGTCACGAGAGAGTCGGTAGCACGCTTGACGGCACTGGCTGCAGTGTTGAGGCGCGACTGGGCCTGCGAGTTGGGCTCGGCCTTCACGCGGCACGCAACGACAAGCTGGGCAGTCGATGCGGCGACAGACTTTGCAGCAGAGACAAGGCGCTCCTGGGACGCGTCTCCCTGGACGGCAGAGTTGGCAGCCTCGCAGAGGGCGCCAGTGGCACCGGCAACACCCTTGGCGGCCGAGACGAGGCCGTCGGACCACATGGCGTCCTCGTGGTACTTGGCAGTGCCCTTTGTGATGGCAACCTTGCCCTGCTGCACAAGCTCGCGCTGGGCGACCGTTGCAGCCTTCACAAGCGCAGACGTCGCCGCAGCAATGGCCTTGGCGGCCTCGAGAATCTGCTCCTCAAAGTTGAGGTCCTCGTTAGCCTCCCTCGGACGCTCGCGGGGCTTGAGTTCCGACAACTTCTTAGCCGCCGCCTCAATCGCAGCGGCCGCCGCCAGCAGCTCGTTTTCGGCAATGACGGATGGGTCGTCCGGATCCACCCAGTCGCCCTTGAGCGACTTTGCAACGTCCACAATCGCAGAGACAGCGCCGGCAACTTTCTTGCTCGACTCGGTGACCTCCTGCTTCTTGGCAGCGGCGGCCGATTTGTCGCCCTGGAGCGTCTGATACACCGCCTGGAGCAGCGTCTTCTGCTCGAGCGCAGCCTTCTTGGCCGTCTCGTGCACGCGCGACCGCTGATCCGAAGTGACGTCCGGCTTTGACGCGCATCCCTTTGCGATCTGCAAGAGATCGACCATGGCCTTGCGCGCCATGTTGGCAGCACCGACAATCTCCTCCTGCTTCCCGCTCGTGCCCGCAGCGACCATCTTGGCGGTCGACATAGTGACGGCCTTTGTAATGTTGACAAGCTCCTCGGGAGTCGCCTGGCGCTTGGGCGGGTCCGACGACTCGAGTGCCTTGACCTCCTGCACAATGCCCTCCATCGCAGACTCAATCGCGCGCGCGCCACGGGCCGTCTCGTCCTCGACAGACTTGACGACCTTGAGCAGTTGCGAGATGCCAGAGACGAGCGTGCGCGCAGTCTCCTTCAGTGCATCCATCGAGGGATCGTTGACGGGCTGTCCAGACGCAGACTTGCTGGCGCCAAGCAGATCATTAAGGGCCGATGCAACATCCTTAATGGCGTTGAGGAGAAGCTCCTGTGCATTGATGTCGTTGGATGTGATTGCGGTTGCGCCCAACTTGCACGCCTCCGCAAGGCGCGTAATGGCCTCGACAGACCCCTTCGCGGCGGCCGCAAGCTGCTCTTGGGATCCGGCAGCACCCGCCGCAACATTCTTGGTGCAGTCGACAAGCTGCTTTGCCATGCGCAAGATCTCCTCCTTGTGGGCATTGAATGTGTCCTTGGGATCCTCGGGATTCAGCGAGCCTGCATTCGCAAACATCGCCATTGTCTCGAGGTCTCCAAGGAGGCTGACAACAGCCGTCATGGCCTGCTCGCACGCCTGCACTCCCTTTGCGCTGGCACGCACAGCAGCCATCACCTTGGCAACCCGCTCAGAGACGACGCGGGCATCGTCCGAAAGCTGCTTCTTTGTCGCCTGGTTCTCTGGGGATGACTGCACCGTCGCACACGACTGCGCAAGCTGCGAGCACGCAGGCCCGAGATCACGGACGGTCGTCTCGACAGACGTGCGCACTTCCTCATTGTCAGTGAGGGCGAGAATGCCACGGCTGGCGGCGGCGACGCCGGCGTAAGAGTGGGCAATGTCGCGAGCATTGCGGAGGAGGTCCTCTGGCTGCGTGCGGCTGAGCGCAACAGCCTTGGCCGCGTGGCGACCGAGGTTCTTGGCCTCCTCCAGAATGTTTTCCTGCAGCTGCTTGAACGACAGCGAAGTGGATTGATCCGCAGATCCCACAGACGCCGTCGCCTTTTGAATCTCCATCATGATCGTCGACGAGACGTCGCCGTCAGACTTGGAAGTCTCGAGCGTGTGGAAGAGATCCTTGATGCCCTCATTGATGTCGTTGACATTCTCGTCGACCTTTGCGTGCGCGCCGACTGCCTTCTGGTTGCCACCAGACTCCTTGGCGCTGTACATGAGCTGCATGGCCGACTCGGTGATAGTCTTCACCATGTCGAACATCGCCTCTGCCTTGGCCTTGTCAGTCGTGCGCGACGCAGCGCCAACGGCGGCATTGACAAAGGGCACAAACTGGTTGGCAATGGCAACGACGGCGTGGCCGAGCGACTGCGGCTCGCCCTTTGCGGCACTCGACACCTTGGGCACAATGTCCTTGATCTCCTTGAGAGAGTGCACTAGCTGCTCCTGGAAGCCCTGCAGCGTAGAGTCCTCGCGGGGCGGGAGGGATCCGACGGTTGCGGCGAGTGACGCCTGGTCAACGTCGTTGAGGGCGCGCGAGATGGTCGAGATGGCCTCGTCGCACTCCTTCTGGCCGGGTGCGTGGTCCTTAATGCCGTTTGCAAGCGCCTTGATCGCCTCCGACACAGCCTTCGAGTGCTGGAGGAGAAGCTGCTGCGACGAGGCGTCCTTCGGGTTGCCCGCAAGCGCCTTTGCGCTCGTGAGCAACAAAACAGACGACGCAATCACGCCCTTGCCAGCCCCGCACAGCGGCTGCTGCGCCGCACGCGCTTCGGGCGAGATCTTAGCGGGCACAGACGCAAACTCGGGGGATGATGCATATGTGACGAGAGACTGGACTGCCTCGATGAGTGGCTTTGTGGTTGTGGCGCACTTGGCGCGGTTGTCGTCCGTGAGGGATCCGGCAAGCGACTTGATGTCCGTGACGAGGGCTGCCGTTGTGCTGGCAACATTCTTTGCAAAGTTGACAAACTGCTGCTTTGCGACGGGGTTTGTCGTCTTGGTTGACGCCGCCTTGCAAGCATTGCACAACGCAGACGTGTGCTTGGCAATCACCGTCGCAGACGTCAGAATCTTCTGCTGCGTGGCATCCGGGGTGAGGAGCGCATCGCATGCATCCGTGATTCCCTGGAGGGCGCGTGCAAACATGTTCTGGTCGACAAGTCCTGGGACAGCGGGGGTTGAGTAGGGATCAGACACACCGACGAGGTATGCTGCCTGTGCCGCAGCCTCAGTGAGCGCAGTGACAGCCGCAGACGCGTCAGTGACAGACTCGCCAATCTTGTCGCCATCGCCGGCGCGAGAGTGCGAGTTGATCTGCGCAATCGCCTGAGCAAGCGAGCGCGACTTGTCCATGACGGAGTCGAGGCACTCAAAGTAAGATCCTTCGTTGACGGGCTCCGAGGGATTTTCGAGCTGCTGGGCGGCGGCCTGGATGTTGCGGATCGCATTGTCACACTCTTTCTGTCCCGGAGCAGCGGTCGAGCACACGTTGAGAAGGGCGTTGATCGAGTCGACAACACCACGTGCCGACATGGCCAGCTGGTTCTTGATGTTGGGCGCGTTGGGATCCGCAGCCATCGACTTTGCAGAGAGGAGCAGCTTGGTCGACGTGGCCGACACTCCCTTGAGGTTCGTCACGAGCTCCTGCTGCGCCGCCTTGTCCTTTGTGAGACCGGCAAGCTTCATACCCACAGAGATGAGTTCACCGTGCTGCTTCTCAAACTTGCGCGCGGCGGCGGCAAGCTCTTCGGGGCTGCCGCGCGACGCTGCGAGGAGCTCGTTTGAGCAGACGCTGAGTGCGGCGGCCGCATTGGTGAGCGACTGCTGTGTGCTGTTGAAGTCGGCGCCGGATCCCGCGGGGAAGCTGCCGGCGTCGAGGAGCGCCGTGGTCTTTGCGATCGCCTTGATGCAGTTGTCCACATCGCGCTGTCCAGGAAGGCAGTTGACGACCTGGTTGAGCGCGCCAGAGACGGCCTTGGCGACATTCGTCAGGCGCTGCATCTTGTTGGGGTCGTTCGAGCCAGTGCCAATGGCCGACTTTGCCTCGCCAATAAGGCGGGCAGACTCGTCCATCACAACCTGTGCGGCTTGCAGGATCTGATCCTGCACATCCTTCTCTTTGGACGTCGCAGCAACTCCGCGCACGGCGTTGGCGAGGATCTTAAGAGCGGCGCTCGTGTCACGCGCGGCCACACCAGTGTAGTTCTCGTTCCCCTGGTTGGCGGCAGTCAGGAGCTGCGCCATCGACGATCCGACCGTCTTGGACGTCGCGCCCAGCTCGTTTGCGCACGACTCGGCAGTCTCGCCGGGAAGGGGCATGAGCTTGCCTGCCGATGCAGCCTCGCGCGCAGTCCCGAGGTCCCGTCCAAGCTGCTTGACGGCTGTTGTGATAACACGAAATGAGACATAACAGAAAAGAGATTCAGCGTGTGTTCAAGACCACAGAACCCCATTTGCGCACGAGCCAAACCTGTCTTCTCAATCAACAAGGAAACAAAAAAACACACAAACACAACAAAAACAGACAACAAACAACAAATCACAACTCACCCTGGATAGCAGAGTCGATCTCGAGGGATCCGCAAGCGTCAGAGGCAACGGCCTGCGCATCCTTCAGATCCTGGAGTGCCTGAGTGGCAGCCTTGGAAAAGTTGTTGAGTGCGAGCGCAACACCGCCGTCACCGACAGTGGGCGACGCAGCCTTTGCTGCCGCAACGAGCTTGGCGCCGGGGGCAAGCACCTCCTTTGCAGAGTTGATGAGATCAAGCTGTGCGCTTGCATTGTCGGGGTTGGACGCGTGCTCGCGGACGGCATTGATGAGACGTCCAATCTTCTCCGTCATCTCCTTGCCAGAGTTGGCGAGCTGCTGCTGCGACGCCGGGTTCCTGTTCGAGCTTGCGGCGCCGTGCGATGCCGCAATCAGCTGCGTCGTGACTGCCGCAGTCTGCTTGGCGGCGTGCTCGAGCTTCTTGAGCACCTTCTTCTTCATGGCGTGCGATGCGGCCGCATTGGTCGCAGAGCGAAGTTCTTCGGCGGCCTGCCTCAGCTTGGCCTGGTATGCGGCGTCCGTGGGATTCGTCGCCGCATCCTTTGCAGCGAGGACGAGCTTGGCAGTGGCGTCGGCGAGCGACTTTGCCGCGGCGAGCAGGCGCTTCTGGGCCTCGGGATCACGCTCGTTGGCAGCCTCTCCCTTAATGCAGTTGACGAGCTGCGACGTGGCCTGTGCGAGGGCCTTGGCGTGTCTGTGGACAGAAAGCAAGGGTGGCATAACACATCAGCGGATGTAAAGTGACAGAGGCACGTAGACAGAGACACAGAAGAACTAAGCGCGCGCGGACACACACACATACACACACTTAGACGACACCCACTTGACCATCTCTGCGGCATTGCCCATGCTGCCAAACAGCTTCTCTGTCGTCGCCAGAATGAGGTCGCAGGCGTCCTCGTAGTCGTTCGACGGCCCCTTTGAGCGGCCGCCCTCCTTTGACTTCTCAATCAGCTTCTCGAGTGCCTCGCGCACAACCTGCGCAGACGACTTGAGCGAAGACTTGACGGCCTCATCGCGGCATCCCTGCTCTGACGCAGAGAGCAGCGAGTCGATCGACGATCCAACAAACTTGACCGCCTCCACGAGCTGGTCCTGGCAGAGCGGCGAGTTGATGGTGGGTGCGACAACCTTCGTGCACGCAACCAACTGCTGCGTGGACATTGCAGCGCCCTTCGTGGCGGTGATGACGCCATTCTGCAGGTTGGGGTCGTCGCACTTGGCAGCAACATTCTTTGCGTTTGTGACCATCGCAGTTGTCGCGGCCGCAACAGCCTTGGCCATGTTGATGAGCTCTTCCTGGGCGGCTGCGTCGACATCGGGCTCACCCATGTATGCGAGAAGCTGGGACGAAGACACACCGATAGCCTGTGCGGCATTGAGCAGATCCTGCGTGTGCAAACAAATAGAATGCAAAAAAGGCTCGTTTTGTTAGTGTATGCAAAATGAAATAGGTGCGCACATTCCACACAAACTGTTGACAAACAGCGCGAATCAGAAAGCATGCAACAACATCATGCTTTATGCAGGAAAAAACACATATATAACGCACACAAAGTGCACTCACCATGCGACTCTCTGCGGTTCCAGTCTGGACGGCCGTAAGAAGCTTGCCGGTGGCGCCCGCGAGGCCACGCGCAGCCTCGAGGACCTTGTCACCGAGGGCTGGATCGCCAACAAGCGCAGCCATCATCTTGGCATTCTTCGACAACTCAGTGAGATTGGTTGAGATTGTCGTCACTGCAGAGCTCACTGCAGTGTGGTCAACCGTGCTGGGATCACCAGACGTCAGAGTGACCACCGACGCAGTGGCGGCCGTCATGGCCGACAACTGCGAAGACACGTTCTGCTTGGCCACTTCGAGCGTCTGCTGGCGCCACGCAATCGACGCGGGATCCGTGCCGAGCGGGGGAAGCGACGCCGCAACACCGAGCTCGCTTGTCGCAGCGGTGACGGCGGCAAATCCATTCGTGATGTTGCCCATGAGTGCGCGCTGTGCCTGTCCAAGTCCAGACTCTGCCATCGAGAGGCCTGCAATCTGGCCCTGCCCAGACACGGCACCCGCCTGTCCGACACTGGCATTGTGGTACTGCAGCTGCTGTGCTCCAACACGTCCGAGCTGAGCAGTGCCAGCACCAGCACGACCAACGACGCCGGGGAGAGCAACGCCACCCTCCGATGCATAGCCCATGTTGCTGGGAAGATGCTGGATGGCGGTGGCCCTGGCAGCGCCGACGCTGTCCTCGTACACGGCCATCTCGTCGTCGTCATCGTTAACCTGCGATATACAGTGAGATGCAGCGAACAATTAATTAATACTGCAGTTCTCTATTCAAGGGGGGGGCGATGCCCAAAAAACACACAAAAGACAACCAACCGACACGTTCTCATCATGATATAATCAAACAAAAACATATCAAACAAGCGCTGCCAGATACCCACCTTGCGGTCAGAGTCCTTCTTCTTCTTCACGATAATGTCAATGTAACCGGCGACGAGCTGCGAAATGGCCTCTCCTTCGGTGGTCTGCACAGAGTAAAATGACTCGGAGTAGTCACCGAAGTCGAGCGTGAAGCTGTTGGGGGACGCGGCCCAGCGACGGATGGTAGTGAGGGGCCATGTCTTGATGACCTCCTTTGTGACTTCGTTGACACGCATAACAGAGTCACGCGTGATACCGAGCAGGCGGGGAACGAGCTTGTTCTTGCCCTTTTCCTTCTCCTTCACGAGGAAAAATGTCACACCATACGTCTTGAGAGAGCGGCAGAGCTGGATGAACCGATACTTGGCATTGAGCTCTGTCATGGCGACAAGCTTGCGGTGCTCGTCAAAAAAGCGCTTCTCAATGCCCTTGACCTTGCGATACTCCTCGGGGAGAAGCTCCTCCAGCTTCACTGCGCCGGCCCTGTGCTTCGCCGGATCGTGATCACCCATGTTGATCTGAGAGTGCACCACAAAAAGAGGGAAACAAGAATAAGAAAACCAGTCAGCACATGCGTAATACACAAAACGAAGATTGCACATCAAGCTGGTGTGCCACACAGCAACAAAAACAAGGGCATAATGCAAGAAACACAGCGAATGCAAAACAACAAAAAACAAACAAAGCCAAACAGAGCAGAGCACACACCTGGCAAATGTAAGCGGCCATCTGGACGGCTTCATCCTCAGTGACGGGATGGGTGCCGTTGAGGATGGCATCGCGCGTCTGCACAAACAGCAGGTTGAGCTGGACGGGGTCGTTGCGGTCGACATTGCCGTCAGAGAAGAAAAACTTCTTCCGGAGAATGAGCACCTGCGTCTCGTCGACTCCCTGCTCGCGCAGTGTCTTGTCGTGGTTGAGCCACGCAATTTCGTCGTCCGTGTGCAGCTTCTTCTTGAGGTCGGCCATGCGCTTGGCGTCCTTTGCCTTTGCCTTCTGGTCGTCCTCCTGGAGATCCATACAGAGGGAGCGAAAGAGATAATTTAGTATCGCACGGGCGCAGGTGCAAACACATCGATCATCAATAAAAAGAAGCAATAGCGCGCACCAATTCCACCAAATGCACTATGGAAACTCAACATGATCAAAAACGCACTCCGCGATAAACATCCGTTGTGCGATTGAAAATATATAGAGAGAGAAGCACAATAACACTACTAGAAGACTGACATAGTACATACCTCGTCCGACATGTGCTGCTTGCTCTCCTCCTTGATAATGCCGCCCTCTGCGACAAGCGAAAACTCATCCCAGTTCTGGATGCCAAACTTCTCGCAGACGGTGCGGATGAGCTCGTGCACAGTGAGAGAATCGTCGACAAGAACAGTTTTGAGGGCGCCGTCGACTGCCTTGACACGGAGGGGCCTGTGCTTCTTCTTGTACTCGAGCATGTCCTGCACAAACACCCACACAGCCGTTAATATTTCGAAAACTCAACACTCACACAGTCCAACACATACACACACACACACACACATGCCCACACTTTCATTCACTACAAAGGCATGTGCATCAGTATCACTAACAGTCAGCGGCCGATTAACAGACCAAGGAAATTTGTTTGACACACAGAACCGCCTTCCAAAAAACAGAAGTGACAACTAATAGCCCCAGAGACTCCGATACTCACGCCTGCCTTGAGGTCATAGTAGTTGAGCGTGCGACCGGGTTCCAGCCAGCGCCCCTTCTTGGGATCCTCGTCGGGCCAGAACAGACCGTGATCGGCCGCCTGTAGCATATAGACACACACAATATAATGGGCAACACCACAAGTGGATTAGATTAATGAAAATACACTACACACTCGTCTTATTCAAGCCGCTGTTATTGAAAAACATCAGATCGAGTTTGCACAGAGGCATTTGCGGAAATTGAGAGATAAAACACAAAATTGAGAAAACGAGTACACGCAGTTATTGGATGCAGATCAATGCGACCAGACCACCAAAGCGAACAGACATAAAACGATCACACTTCTCAAAACCGACCCCGCACTCCAACGGCAACAACAGAAAAGTATCCGAATCCAAAACTGAAATTATCAAATGCACCAAAAAAAAACCGCAGAAATTTGCAAACAGCACAAACACACTCTCTCCGCGAGAGTCACACAGAGAATAATACCCACCGAACCGGCGTCTCCCGCCTTGTTCTGAATATCCTTGCAGACCTCGCGCACAGTGAGGCCACCCTCAAACTGCATGGTCTTGAAGGTGTTGGTCTTCACAAGGTTGATTTTGAGTGAAATGGACGTCATTTTCACGCGTTCCCCAACCGAGGGGTACTCGATCACTCCTTAAAATAATGTGTGTGTCTCTATTGATCGTGTCGCGCGTATATATTTGCGCGTCGATATTCACACCAACAAAGTATCTCCAAACGGCGCACGAATAAACGCCCTGGAAACGACAAAGTTGGACTAATCCCCCTCTCTGAAAAGTGCTACAGAACGAGAGAGAAGAGAAAATGGCCCATGAACAACCACCACGATTGGAAACGAGATGTCCATTCTGCGACGTTTCTATGTATTCGTGGCAAGTGCGTCAGTCGGTGCGAACAACGTGGTGGAGCGAGAGACAAGGACGGAGACCGTTGCGTATGTGAGGAGAGTGATGCATGCAGGCGTGCTTGCGTGTGTGTGTGCTTGCGTGCGTGTGTGTGTGTGTGTGTGTGTGTGTGTGTGTGTGTGTGTGTGTGTGTGTGTGTGTGTGTGTGTGTGTGCGTGTG
>CALSCR010000498.1:0-11709 GCA_943704495.1 Pigoraptor chileana
AGAGAGAGAGAGAGAGAGAGAGAGAGAGAGAGAGAGAGAGAGAGAGAGAGAGAGAGAGAGAGAGAGAGAGAGAGACCTTCAGTACTCAAAACGCCTTAGGCATAAGCCCATCGACTCCAAAGAGAGAGAGAGAGAGAGAGAGAGAGAGAGAGAGAGCACACAACTTTGATGACTCGCCGTGAGATATCGAGAGATGCTCGCGCACAGACAGAGCGAGCACCCAGTGAGGTCATATGAGAGATGTAGGATTCAAGTCAGTGTCATAGGCGCTGTGCCCATGGACTCCACAGGTCATATGAGAGAGAGAAAGAGATGTAGGATTCAAGTCAGTGTCATAAGCGCTGTGCCCATGGACTCCACAAGAGAGAAAGAGAGAGAGAGAGAGAGAGATGTAGGATGCAAGTCAGTGTCATAGGCGCTGTGCCCATGGACTCTACAAAAAACGCACTGGCCCCCATTTGCGGGAAACCAGCCACCACCCCTGTTGTCGGCTCCTCGCGACCAGATAGAGAGAGAGCTCACACCTTTAATGGCGGCTTGCAGAGAGATATCGAGAGACGGTCACTGCGACACGCGCACAGAGAGTGAGTCGTACATGATGACTCAAAAACAATGCGCCGACGACACCACCCTTGGGATGAACGCCGGATCAACAAAGTTTCTTTACACTTTTGCGTGGAAGCAAACAAAAAAATTTACACGACTCCGAGGGGACTCGAACCCCCAACCTTTGGATCCGAAGTCCAACGCGCTAGTCCATTGCGCCACGGGGTCACACAAAGGTAACATGGTTCCTCATTAGGAAACAAATTCACCCAAACGATAGTAGTAGTGGACAAGCCATGTAGACATCTCCGCGGACTTCATTGCCATCATCCAAGGCGACCCACGGAAACCGGCGACGACTTTGTCTCGATCTTGTGGTGGCGTCAGGCGCAATCTGAGCAGATGGGAACGAAAGGCAGCGGCGATGTGGCGCTATATATCCGCAAGGGCATTCGCTGGACTGCCGCAGCTGACCAGATCCGGGTACCAGGCGAGGATAACCGGAGACGGCATCTTGTGGGTGCACGTCTAGCTGGACGGTGAGCGTGACACTTTTTGTATGCTCGTACTATGCACCGCACAACAACGCAATCGAGGCCAACGCCCAACTCGACATAAGAAGCTCATTGCGGGAGCTGAGCGGGCCGGAGGCATCATCGTGCTGCTGCTGGGGGACTTCAACCGTGCCGCATTGGCAATTAATAATGCACAGCCCCACGCCGTCGTGGGCCCATGGGGACCTCAAGAAACCGGGCGCCGACGTCGGGCACGAAATTGCTCGAGATTCTGCGACGACACCAGTATTTATTGGCAATGGACGCGACGGCGTGCGCCGAGACCAAATTCGGCGAGGCGAGGACGAACCCACGGATGAACAGCCAGACGGCGTGATTGACTTTGTCATCCTCAATGGGGCACTGTGGACGGCAAACCCGCGGTGTGCGGCAAGGCTGGGCCCGGACGTCGGACAGCGACCATCTGCCAATGTGCCGTGTAAGGTACATGTCCCAGCCCCGCCAGTTAAGTCAAAACCGCCACCGCAACCGGCACAAAACACTGCACGTGGAGTGATTGTCGCCTAAGCGGCGCTGACCGACCTGAGATGCTGCACAAACTCAAGTCAGAGCTGACAGGGCGGTAGCGTTGAGCGTGGAAGAGGCGTGGCACACGGCATTCCACGAAAGAGTGATGGGCACGGCATCGGAGAGCGTGGGCTTCAAGGTGCAGCTGTGCAAACAGAACCACTCATGATGGGACGCGGCTCAGACGACGCTGGTTAAAGAACGTTGCCGTCTTTATAGGGCGGCGCTAGAGCCGCAGACGGATCGGGCAGGGCGTGGGCGGCATATCACTTCAAGTGGCGCGAAGCCAAACTTCGAGCCAAGGAGGAATGGGTTACACTCTGCCGGCGCAGAAATTGACCGAAGACGTGGGTGACGGTAACCCTAAGCGCCATTGGTCGCTCAGTACTACGGCGCCTACTCACAAAGTCAGAGCGACGAGGAGCCACCAGCGCGGATACGGAACTCGTCGGGCGTTGTTGTCGAAGATGGGGGCATTACAGCGCCAAGTCAAAGGCCGCATGGTTCGAGTACTTCAACCGGCTTGGTAACCCGACGGTCCAAGAGGGCGAGTTTGACGACAAGGTCAAGCAACTTGTTGACGACGAGCTCCGACCAAGGAGTATCTACCAGAACTATCGGACGATTTCAAAATGCTATGTGAGCCCATTGAGTCAAGGAGGGCAAAGTCCGTAGGGCCTTTAATGAATGCGGTTCAGATCAACAAAGCGGCAGCCGGGCCTGACGGAGTGCCAAACGAACTTCTGAAGACGGGCGGCGACTTTATGGTAGCGCTATTAATTTGAACGCTGTCGCAAGGAGCACAAGACACCTCGCGCATGGAAACAAGGTCTGATAGTGCCGCTGCACAAGAAGGGCCATCAGACCAACCCGGACAATTATCACGGCATCTGACACTGCTGTCGTGTGTCAGTCGCGGGTAAACTGTGTGATCTTTTTCTGCAAAACATGTGCAGACTTGCTGGCGCATTGGAGGACGACAAGCTCGCAGACGAACAAGGAGGCTTCCATCAGGGACCAGGATGCGAGGACCAACTAGCAATCATTTTGGACGTAATGCACCGCAGACTCAACCCATTGGCAGCATCCAGGCGGCGTCCCATCTCGGCGGTCACTCCATCTGCGCAATGCATATTACGAAAACGTCTGGAGGGGTGGATTATTGGTACAAGCTACGGCGTGCACTGGGCTTATTAAATATACGGGCAGACATTACGGCGCGATCCTACAAGAGCTCTATGCCGAGTGCCCTAACGAAGTGCTAAGTTACAGACGAGTTTGACATCTGCGCAGGTCATGATCAAACGTCAATTTTGGTTCATCTCAATGCTCAAGGCGATGAATCCCAAGCGGCTGACGTTCATTGCGTGCAATTGGCCAGTGTGCGTCGAGTGGAAACAGGGTGAAGACAAGAAGATGGAGCCATGCTTCCCACTTGGAGGGATCTCGAATCAGCCAACGGACTTCCTTGCGTTTCAGAAGGTGGTTCACTAGCATGCACCCACTTTCGTGTTCAGCGACGTCGCGAATCGCCATTGCGAGCCTGTACAGCCGGCTCACTACAAGGACCGACTCTGTGGCGAGAAACCGCTGCCACAGACTTGCGCGTTCAGGCACGTCGGGCAGTGCCCTCAAAAAGTCGACAACGTAGCACGCGGCATGCAGCATGCTCGACAGGTTGACAGTCGCGATGCCCTCGAACGTTGGATCGGGGTTCAAAAGGGGCGATGCAGTTGTAACAGGCGAAATGGCGTTGGGAGCGGCAGTAACAGCACCAATGGATGGAGCGGAGGGTCCTGATGGCACTTGATCGGCACGGCGGGGAACGGAGAAGACTTCGCGATGAATGCGTTGGACGAGCGCGCGCGGGACGTCGCGTTGGTATTCGTTGCTGTTGAGCTCTGTACCGCACCACGCGAGCATCGCAGTCACAGTGGCGTGGCCCACAGTTGCCTGCCCGGCGCCAAGTACCAGAGCACCAAACTTGTGGGCTTGCTCGGTGGCAGTGGGGCGCGTCGTCTCCAACTTGGGTCTTTTTGCCGCGGCTTGAACATCGCCATCAAGGGCATCGCGATCGCGCGGACGGCGGTGACCGTCCGCTTCCGCGTCAGATGGCATTGTGCAAGTTGTTAAAAACACAAGTCCAAGTGGATGCCGTGGAAACACCTCCACTCAACAAAGGGCGAGGAGAAAAAAGTGAAGAGCAACGTCTTTCAAAAACACGACAGGCGTTGCAACACAGGAAAGACTTGATTGTTGTGAAACCCGCACTGTTTATTACTAGTGCGGCGACAAATCCAACACATCCAACTGGATCCACATCTGCGCCCATGCCACACTCCGCCGACACATGTGCGGACACACACACACCACACGCTGCAAAACACACACTGTCACCTGCATCATCCCCAACCCCATCCATGCACATTTCGCCAACCATCGTGCACAGGGGGACGACCAAATCCCCAACTCGGCGCCAAAACAAACCTGCCACACGCACACACGCACACACACGGTCCACACTATGGAAAGACAGGCACATACGGGGGGTGAATAAGTTGTAACAGACTCCCGCCAAAACAAAAAATTCGCCCGCTCGCAAAATTGTAAAACGCATTTTTACGTTTCCGACACCATTACGAAACCAATTACGATTAATCGCTAGTGGCGATTAAGAAGAAATCCCCCTCAATTCAACACAACGAGAGACCCTCCCCCCTCCCAAAATATACACTAGAGCAGTGCCGAAAACGAAAAGGGGCATCCGAGAGAAAGTCGAATGCCGAATATTTTTTCCCTTGACAAAACGAGATAACCTTGACGGTCGAATTGATTCACACAGAAAATAAAGCACATTCAACTCCACCATCAATAACAATCTCAGGACCCAGAAAGAAAAAAACTCTCGTAGCAAAACAAGAAACAAAACGATAATTGACAATATATAACAAATTCCAAAACAATTGAGCATGCGAAATGACATGCGGAAACGACACGCTGCGTAAACTATCTTGTATCATAAGGAGGGAAAGCTTACTCGTAAAGAAAGCAGAGAAAGCGTGTGCGTGTGCGATGTGCGTGTAAGTGTGCGTGTGCGATGTGCGTGTGCGTGTAAGTGTGCGTGTAAGTGTGCGTGTGCGTGTGTAGGGTGAGTGTGTAAGAGGGCAAGTGTGTACATGCGAAAAATGTGCAAGTGTGTTTGAGTGTGTGTGATGACTGGTGTGTGCCCAGTCCAGTGGTAATTTGGGCGCGCAATCAGAAATAAATAACCTTATCTATTGGTTTTGTATGGAGAGTGGATCCAAATAATTATTGTGCGAGCCCTCGGTTGCCCGATGCTTTGCAACTGATCTCCACTGTGCAGATGTTTGCATGTCGTTGGTGTCTGTTCGTAACACTTAACACCCATAGTGAAGAATGCATGTTTATTTGAGGTTGTACAAGGTCACTGTATCTTGTTTTTTTTTTCATTTTTTGTATCAACACTACTGCACCAGTGCACTCTGTTCAATTGTGACGAACATGCTCTTGAAATACTCAATGAAAGACAGTCTCTATTGTTTGTTTTTGTTTTTACCCGCCGATGAGCACGATGGCAAGAGTATGCGGGTCAGACGGTGCGCAACCAAAAATGTGAATGTATTTTTTTCGGTACCCCATTCACGCACTACTCCGAATCCTGTCGATTCTGCTCGACACAAACGGGAGCGCCAACAAAAGCCGCAGAGCCACCACGGCGCATGCTACTCCACCGGCAATGACGGACACCGGGGGCACATGGTGCGGCCACGAAGACAGTGAGCCCGGTGATCCGAAATCCCCGACGGCATAGCCCATGGTGAGTGCGTGCACTGCCGCAAGCGCGACGCCAAAGTGACCCAGCTTGGACTGAATGAACTGCCACTCGTTCCAAGATAATGTCGACCCCACCGAAGGAATGGATGTGATGCCCAGCACCACAAATACAGAAAGGGTGAGGATTGCAAACAGCATGGACACCTGCAGAAAGTGTGTGTCGGCAGTGGTCGTGGCGGGGTTTTTATAAAAAAAGTCAGACTCAAAGTTTTGGCTTACTGCAAACAAACAATCACGTGCAATTTTTTTTGCATATACGCACCGCGTGTGTGAATGGCCGGAGAGATGACACAACACATCACACTGCTCATGCTAGACATATGCCTACTAAGCACACTTCTCATGCACGTTGCTCAATGTCACTCTGTCCAGATATTTCACACATTACACTACACACACTCACAATACAATAACGTGCAAACAAACTGTGCACACTACTCCGGGACACTCTACACACTCATACACACACATACACACACACTACACACTCAAACACACTCAAACACACACACAACATACTACAACATGCAAACATACTGTACACACTACTCCGGGACACTCTACACACTCATACACACACACCACACACTCAAACACACACACAACACACTCAAACACACTACAACATGCAAACATAATGTGCACACACTACACACTAAACACAATACAACATGCAAGCATTGTATACACACACACACACACTGCACTATGCACACAAACACATCATACGCACTCAAACAGAGACACTCAAACACACACATCACACACGCGCAAACGCACCTGGTATGCCTGTCCTGGATGCGTCCCGAGGTAAGAAAAGCTTGTAAAGAGCGAATCTGTTGCGAGGGATGAGCATGCGTGCATCATCCCCGACGCCAGTCCCATCAGACCCATGGCCTTTCGTGCGCGCAGCCATCCGTCAAGCCACGCAGGGAATGGGTCGCGCGCAGTCCCCGTCCACAGCTGTCGCACAGCGGCGACAAGCCCACCAAAAAACGTGGCGGACATCATTGCCAGCGAGTGCCATCCCAGCGCAACGTTAAACTTGAGTAGAAACAGGTCGCCCCACCTCGCCTCCTTTCCCGCGAGGACAATATCGCGCACGCCAACGTACACGAACGCAAGCAAAAACAGCAACACACTCGCACAAAAGGCGTGCCGCCAGTCGCCCCCGAAAAACCGCAGCGGGAGACGCTCGACATCGCGGGCTGCCGACAGCGAGCCTGCATCCACTGCACGCATTCCAATAGCGGCAATGAGCGCAGCAACCCTCGCCTTTGCCTCCCGCGAATCGCCACACACAAGCACGCGGTCGTCGTACGAAGCCATCTCTCCAGGATGCGAGCGAATCACGTGGGCTCCCACCGTGTTGAACGCCTTGACCACCGACACGGACTCTGCGGGCATCATGCGCTGCAGACTCTCCGCGTTGCTCTCTCCCTCCACCGCCTGCCGATCCCTCGCTGCAGGGACGCCGCCTGTTTCCTCCCGTCGCGAGTACTGTTGGTGGTGCTGGTGCGTGCTTCGCGTCACGGTGGGCAGGTCGGCCGCGGTCGTCGAGCCTCCCTTCTTGGGGCACGTGGGAGCGCAGTTTTCAATGTCAACAACGACGGCCGCGCTGTTGCACAAGTACTGCTTTGCATCGCCACATGCCGTGGCGCAAGAAACACTGTTGGAGTCCCGGCTGCACGACCCGCCCTCTTCGTCTTCTTCCTCGTCGCCAATGACACTGCCATCGAATGCCCCGCGATTGATCCCGAAACCACCGCCGATGTCTGCGTCTTTGTCCGACACGGACACATAGACGACCCCTCCTTTGGTTGTAAAGGCAGGCGACGGCAATCCTGCTACAATGGTCTCGTTGCGGGAAAGGGAAATGGGGTTGGGTGTGCGCGTTAGTGCGCCGCGTTGCTGATTGCGGCCCACAGAGTCGAGAGGGGCGTTGCTTATGTCGATGATGATCTTTTTCTGCGGATGCGCCGTCTTGGACGCGGCAAGCTCGTGTGCGATGCAGCGTGCAACCGTGCAGTGCGCCGACAGCGGTACTGCGAGCACGATTATGTCTGCCCTTGCGACGGCAGCACACGGTCGCTCCACGGGAACGCCTTCGATGAAAAGAGGAGTGCGCTCGGCTGCGTAGCTGTTGTTGTTGTTGTTGTCCTTGGCGCCGCCTACCTCGCGCTTGCATCCACCAGCACTCCGACTTCCAAAGGTCACGGGAATTCCTGCAGCAACAAACCTCTGTGCCAGGGACCGTCCATACACACCTGCGGGTGGGGAGGGGGGCAATGGGAATTAAAAATGGGAATGGACGGTAAGTGTCGCGGGTCAAAACTGTGGTCAGCCCATGATTATTTTTTTGGCCAGTACAATAATATTATTTTTTGGCCAGTACAAGAATAAAACGTGTGGTTTGTCGACATTGCGCTTCGATTAGATGTTGATTTTTCAAAATTGAAAAATGTTATATATTTTGGTATAGTTTGTCTCACCAGTTCCAATGATTGCCACGCGGGGCAGTTCGCCAAAGCTGGGCATTGTTCAGCCGAATATTTGTCTGATCGCAAAGCTCGCGATGCCGGTTTACCGGCTCGGTATTCTTTTCTAAAGAAAAAAGAGGGATGACAACTTATACCGATGCTTGCACGAGTACACACAAGCCGTGAAATGCTGCGCGTCCAAAAGGAAGCATACTCCCCGCTTTATATACTGTGCGTGCGCAGCCGGCCAGGCGCTC
Organism: Pigoraptor chileana; assembly: GCA_943704495.1. Classification (NCBI taxonomy): domain Eukaryota; class Filasterea; order Ministeriida; family Capsasporidae; genus Pigoraptor; species Pigoraptor chileana. Next base: position 8,221 of record CALSCR010000498.1, read on the forward strand.
CTGAGGCAGCGAGGAGCCGTGCGCGGAACAGAACAAAAGCAGTGTGACTGGGCCAACACTGCACATCGCCTGAGAACAACTCCGCGTGGCTGGCCATCTGCACCGGTGATCGATTGGTCAACCTGCAGCCAATGGGACGCGCGGATTCGCATTCGGATGCACAACGCCAATCAGGTGTGTGCGGTCCTGAAGCATGAGGTCATGGTCATGCAAGGCCCGTGTGATAGTGTGTCTGTCTGTGCGTGTGGCTGAACGTGTCAGGCCATGTATTGAGTCGGCGAAAAGCCAAAATGGTTCCATTTCCTCCTCGCCGATGATGAGCGCACATGGCGGCCCCGTGTGTTGCGTCATCCTGATACTGAGCAAACTGTCCACATTGGCGCCATGTGACAGCAGTAGGCGAGTGTGAATGAGGGTGTGAAGGTAACCTCCGAAGAGCGCCATTGGACGGCGCATTGACTGCACAGCCACCGTTATTATATAACAGTTGTTCAGTATGAGAAATGTATTCAATTTTAAATTTATTTTTTTCTAAATTTCCGAATTTTTTTGTGCTGCACAAGAAGAAGAATAACCGTTTGTGTGCGTGCAATGAAAACAGGATCATCGCAGTTTGCGCAATCCTCTCTCTCGATGGACAAAACTGTCAGAATCTGCGCTCCTATTCAGGACTCGCAACAATTTTCGTCAAGTTGAGCTGTCCTATTGCACAAAACTTTGGCCGCACTATATAACCCATTTCTTGTTCGGTTGAGGGAGCGGATATATCATGGCGGTTGCAAACATAAGTCCCTCGGGTAAATCGGCAAGCCAGTCATATGTCTAATTTTCAACGCGAAATAAAAGAAACGAGATTTTCAGCACGAAAAAAAAACACAAAGTGGAAACAAAAAATTTAATTTGCAACGACGCCGGAAAACGCACAAAAACACACGCCGACGAAAATGCACGCTCGCACGCACGCACGCACGCAGCTAAAAGTTTCGGGCCGATTTTTTTTCTGTCACGACAGCGAGATCATTCCGACATGGAATGCAAGTCGGCTGGTATTAAGGTTGTCTGCTTATAAATCTGCGAGGCACAGAAGGATGCGTCAGGGAGCTCAGCGTGCCAGCGGCCTTGTGGACCCAGCACCCGCGCGACTCGTGGTGGTCGTTCTTGGTCTGCATAAGAAACACACACACACAACCCGGGGGGGGGCTTTGAGCAGACATAACTCGAGTGGCCCACGCAATTTCATGCAATTGTTCAACAAACATATATATATATGCGGGCACCTTGTGACACATTTCCGTCCCAAATCAGCCACGACCAAGTCTGTCCACATAGAAAAACAACTTGTGCATGCAGCCCGGAACAAAATTTTAAAACTCTGAAAATTGAACAAAATAAAACGAAAAAGAAGATCGTCTCGTGATATATCATTGATGCGCTCTTGCGCTCCCACTTTGGGAGCTCACTCACCCAGTCCCTATGCTCCCAGACGTCCGAGACGGTGGTGCCTTTCCCCCGGCATTCGTGGCCACGGACCCGCGGCTGGTTGATCTGAGTTTTGGATGGGAATAATCATTATAAAGCATTGTGAGCCGGGATCTATCCACCATTGTCCATTTTGTGCGTGCGTTTGCATTTGTGGGTGGGTGTCGTGCATATGTGCAGGTGGCAATGTATTTTGGCAAGCACTTACCGAGACGTTGAATTCCCTGCCTCGGCAAGAAGCGCGTTGTCCAAAAAATCGCTAATCAGGCCGAAATGTACATTCCCGAAAATAAACAAAACAGAATAGGGTCAAGGAGAAAAAAACAGGAAAAAAACAACAAAAACAGGGTCAAGGAGAAAAAAAAACCAATAAACCAAACCCGAGAGACATACCAAGACGCTGGATCAAAAAGAGGGCATTGCACACAAACAGCACTTCCAATTTTTGCGCATACATCAGAGTGGCGTGGATATTATTCGGGTCAAGCCTGTTCCCCCGTTCAATGGGCAGCTCGGGCACAGCCGCGGCTTTGGGGGCGCCCGTCGGTCCCCTCGTTGCGGATGTGCTCGCACCGCGGGTAGACATGGACGTTGTTGTGCGCGCAGTTGTGCCGCCAGACGACTTACCAGCCGACGCCGGCGCGATGCACGAGACAGGGAGTGGGCCTGCAATGAGTCCGTAGGGAAACTTTTGCGCAAGAACCTTGAGGCCTCCCGAAAGCATAAATACGTTTTCAAAGCCCCTCTCGACAAAGATGGTCGCAACCCTCGGCGCAATCGACTCGGTCTCGTCGTATATGACAATGAGACGCCCCGCCTTATTTTTGTAGCGGAGTGCGTCTGCGGAGAACGGGTTCATTGTACGCGAGAGCATTGTTGCCGGATGGCATCGCGCTCCAATCGCGTGGCACAAATCAAACTCGTCCTTTTCGCGCACGTCAAGGAGAAGCACCGGGCCATCTTCTTCCTCAAATCCATCCATGTCAATCAGTGCCGCGCCCGGCGACGACGGCCGGCCGCTCATGTCCAGCTCACCGACGCCCGTGATGACGTCGTGCAGAGTGGAGAATGTGCTGCGCATGCTGCGGTTGTCGTCGTTGTTTGTTGGCGCATCGCGTGCACGGAACCCTCGCAGGTTGTTGAGATCTGGCATCGGCGCAAGAGTGTCACCGTCTTCATCGCGCGCTGATCCGTCGCCAAGATGGTCGTGCGGGCGGCGCGGCGGAGAGTCGTCGTAGGCGGGCGGCGCAGCAACATTGCAGGCGGCAAACTCGCGGTTGCGAACAATGGCAGTCTCGAGAATCTGCGCGTATATAATAGAGCGGAATGTGCAAATAAGTGGGGTTTCACAGAAATGGGAAAAGAAGCCACACCAGTATATCTTCTTGAAGTCTATAAACAGGCGTCTATAAACAGGCACAACAAGTGTGTGCATTTCTCCCCTCAATACAACTTATTCACAATCAAGAGATGCTTTGGCTGCAGCACTATGCCAACAACGACAGGAGTGTACGAGAGAGATAGAAACTTAAAACAGACACACAACTGAGGTGGCGGGACAAAAAGCGACTGCAAGCACACACCAGCTGCACAAGTGTGGAGGCGCGTATTCTTCGGAATGCCTCGTTCGGCTTGTATTTGTAATTGGTGCGCAGATCGTCAAGGCGGGCCAGGTAGCGGCTCATGCTCGCGCCTGGCAAGAAAAGGTGCGATCAATTAATATGGTCCACCAGGAACAAAGTCAGCGTCCGAGTTGCTTGCAGACGCATTTCCATTTTGCCGTGTGAGTGTGTGTGTGCGTGTGCGTCTGTGTGTGTGTGCGTGCGTGAGTGAGTGTGTGTGTGTGTTTGTGTGTGTGTGTTTGTGAGTGTGTGTGTGTGTGCGTGCGTGAGTGAGTGAGTGTGTGTGTGTGTGTGTATGTGTGTGCGTGCGTGCGTGCGTGCGTGCGTGCGTGCGTGCGTGTGTGTGTGTGTGTGTGTGTGTGTGTGTGTGTGTGTGTGTGTGTGTGTG